>SCLF01086124.1:0-11213 GCA_004367975.1 Mesochordaeus erythrocephalus
ATAAAACAAAGTTCATTATTACAAAAAGAAGAAGAATCGCCGTTGGATTTATGCAGAAGAATGTGGAAAATATTAGATGGAGATTTAGAAATCACGATGAAAGTAAGCAAATTACGAACAATAATTATAGAAAACGTAATAACGGAAGAATTTTTCAATTCTCCTGATTTTGAAGAACACAACAATCTTCAAATGCAAGCAGAAGCATATACACCCATAGTGAACACGTGTCTAACAGCGATGTTATATAGACAGTTTTCGGAACACAATCAGGATGAAGTGAGTAGACAATTTTTGCAACAAATACCGGGCTCATACTCATATAGAACGTGGCATGAAAATAGACCCACGTTGTATAAGCTTATGGAACGGTATAGAGGTAAAGGTAAGAAAGTTAACGCGATTAATGAAGTCACAGAGAGCATAAAAGACTTAAGTTGTAATGAGAATTATGATATAGAGACCAACGAGAGCGAGACTGAAATTAATAAATTGGAAAGAAGACGAAACCAAAATCGACCAATAATGAGTAATACTCGAAACCAAAACAACGCGAGGGCTACACCATTTCGCCAACAAACAAGATATAAATGTCAATCTTGTTCAGATTTAATTCGCGAAGCACATTATCACCAAGGTCCATGTCCAAGAAGCAATACAAGAAGTACACCTAACAGAGGGTACAGTCGATTCCCAGCACCTACAAGACGTCCATATTACAACAATAAAAGACGTAATACGTATAGAGCACCGGGCAATAATATGAACAATATCAAGCTAATACTCAAGATTATCTGCAACGCGAATTTTGGGATAAAGACGTAATAGGATCGGAATGACTAGGCCGAATCAACGTAAATTCTACAAAAACTGATTCAACACAATTTTCTCCGGTTTATAAATGTTCTATACAAGGAAGGAATGAGCTAAAGAAAATAGAAACGCGTTTAATGTTCGACAGCGGAGCAGAGAGAAGCCTGA
The DNA here is from genome assembly GCA_004367975.1 of Mesochordaeus erythrocephalus. Taxonomy (NCBI): domain Eukaryota; kingdom Metazoa; phylum Chordata; class Appendicularia; order Copelata; family Oikopleuridae; genus Mesochordaeus; species Mesochordaeus erythrocephalus. The sequence continues at coordinate 982 of SCLF01086124.1, forward strand.
TCCATGACAGCTGTGTAAAAAGAGCAAAATACAAGTTAGCAGGAAAAAGATACAAGGTGTTTAGAGGGGCATCAGGACATCAAATAGATCTATGGAACAATTACATAGACATAGTCATAGAATTTAAAGATAAAGGGAAATACTTATTTAAAAATGTCATAGTTTCAAAAAATGAGACACCATCAAGAGAAATTCTGGTTGGCAGATCAGACATGATAAGGTTAAAAATAAAAATACACTTCAATAACGAACCATATATCAGTTTTGGAGTAGGTCCATACGCTGAACGCAAATTATTCATGGCAGAATCACCGAACGCGGAAATATTATATAGTAAAGCAATTAAATCCGTAACTTCAACAAAAGCGATAATGGGTGAAGCATGTTACCAAAAAGAAGAACATGAAACAGAGTGTTTAGGGTGCAAAGAGTGCATAAATACAGAGTTCAAAACAGAAACTGAAATATTTAAAAGTCCTGAACATAGGTTAACACTATTATCTCACATAGAAAGAATCAGGCAAAAAGATAAAGAAACATTTACGGATAAGGAAGTATCAATAGATCCCATAGGCGCAAGACAGTATCCAAAAGCAGCAGAAGCTATAGTAAAACTTACGCGTAAATATAAAGATATATTCGCGAAAGCAACAGGGGATACAGGTCCAGAATTTGCGATTGCAGGAATTATATCAGGTTTAACGTCTAAAACCAGAATGGGACAACAACAAATGAGCACAATAAATAAACAAGCCATAATAAAAAAAGCGTTATCAGAGATAGCAAATGGAGTGTTAGTAAACGCCAAAGATAATAATATAATCCCAAAAAATATACTGCAAGTGATGCCAATAAAGAAGAAAGACGATGAAGGAAAGACGCTAGATATATTAAGCGCTTTAAGAATTGTAGTGAATTCTAAGCCGGTAAACGATTATACCAATTATAAAGGTTTACCGACAGACAACTTAGAAGAGGCTTTAAATTTCGCGGCGAAGGGATCAGTAAAAGGTCTGACTTTCAAAACTGATTTAGCCGAGTGCTATTATTGCGTTAGGCTTCATAAAAGTCTTTGGCCATATTTTTGTATAGCAGTACCAGACTTGGGTACGTACTGTTTTACAAGGGTGCCACAAGGATGGGCACCAGCAGCACAAGAAGTTATCCAAGTTTTGATGAGGATATTCTGGAAGTTCAATCATCTGATGAAGAGATATTTAGATGATATAATCATCCAGAGTACGATAAGCGAAGATCACTTTATAGAAGTTTTAGAAGCGTTTTTTAACACTTGTAAAAGATACGGCTTACGCTTGAAAGGCAGTAAATGTTTTTCGCTTTTTAAAACCTATAACTTTTTAGGTTATCAGGTAAGCGAAGGAAGAATAACTCCGAATCCACATTACAAGTTAAGGATTAAAGAAATAGAGTTATCTTCGTTAACTACTGTGGGTAAAATGAGGTCCTATATAGGACAATTGGCATTTCTATCGCGATTCTTACACCAAAGTTCTGATAGTTTGAGAGATTTAAGACAGTTTACTAAAGGAGACACCAAAGACAGAATAACACCATCACTAAGTCTGATAGAAGCATTTAAAAAATCAAAAGAGGCTTTAGAAAAACTAACAGACACGTATCCATTTGAAAACGATCTGGACACAGTAATGGTAGTTGATACGTCTTATACCGCAACTGGAGGATTCATTTATCAGATATACCAGAATAGGCCGAGGATAGTTTCATTCTTTTCAAGATCGCGAAAAGATTTAGAGAGAAAATTTCCATTATCCTCGTGCCATATAGAACTAATAGGTTTGAAGAGTATGGTGATGGCTTTTAAACCAACTCTAGAACAATTAGAAAAACCTATTACAGTAATCACAGACAGCAGAGGACTGGTCTTATTATGGAAGAAGTTCATTAATAACATATGCCCGAGCGACGATGTAACTATAAACACAGCGTTCTGGCATATGAGAGAACTAAATCTAAACATTATACACTCGTCTAACGTGACTACAAAACTTCAATTTGTAGATTACCTTAGTAGATTAGGTATAATAAAGAATGAAAATTCCTGCTCAGATCCTCATCGCTGTCAAGTATGTTTATCTGGAAAAATATCTCTAAACGAAGACCACGGCACATCATTTAATAAACAAATAAGTCTTATTTGTAGTAAATCGGCAAATATAATTAAAGAGAAACAATTATTTTACAGTGATAATCCAAGTGCTATACCAGATGAAATTAGTTACGCGACTTTCGCGGACAAAAATATGAACAAAGAAGATAATAGGAGCAGAACTAAGTTTAGAATCTTTGCTTAGTCAAAAAGATTTCCTCAGAGAACTCCAATACAAAGACCCAGTTCTTAGATCAATTATACAAGGTCTAGAGAAGAATCGCGTAAATTTCCCCAAGTCGATGAGAAAACAATCGACCATTTTGGAGAAAAAGGATCCTAGAATGGAAAAAGGAGTGTTATTTATAACAAAGGACATTTTAGGTATAGAACAGAACTTAATACCACTACCCAAATCAGCGGCATTGATAGCCATAACAGCCGTACATAATACGGTAGGACACCACACAATTACGCAAATTATCAAACAAGTCAACAGATACTTTGAGATAGAAAATATAAAAGTATTAGTACAAAATTTTGTAAATAAATGCGTAAAATGCGTAATGCAAAAATGTGAAAAAACGTTCGCGAAACAAAAACTGAAACAAATTCCAATCCCAAAGGAATTCTTCACTCAAATACTGGTCGATGAAGTTACAAGAACGTTTAAAGGAAAAGTGTTTCGTTTTATATTGGCAACAGAGTCTTTATCAAGATTCATGATGGCAATACCGTATGAACATCCTATGAATAGTGCTAAATTTGTAGCTTTATTAGCAATGACAAAAGTAGCACTATGTCCTCACATTACAGACGCAGTTTTTGTGGAACTAAGATGTGATAATGCATCTTGGCATACCGCATCTATGGTTAAAGATACATTAAATCAGTTCAATATGCAATTAGTAGTACACACATCCTCAACATTTTCTCGCAATAATATCGCGGAGTTAGATGCTAGATTAATGCACTTCTCGAAATATCTGTCATATTTTTTATCTAATACTCCATTAGATCACAACTTATGTTTACAGTTAGCGATAAATAAAAATAACTCTACTATTGGGGATGATGGTCTTACACCAGCTGAACTATTTACGGGTAGGCAATGGAAAGATAATAGAGTTATTCAAATAAACACTAAGGATTTTATAAATAAATTAATAATCTCGCGAAAGAAAAAGAGGCAGAGTCTAGAGAATAGGAATAAGGTAATAAATAAAAGTAAACCAAATAAAAGTAAACCTTGTAATTTAATTCCATATGAGGCAGTATCTGTTAATGAGAAAGATAAAAGGCTTAAAGTTGGAGATTATATTAAATTAAATACCCCTTTTGAAAAAAATGAAACCATGAAATTATGGATCGTATTAATAATAAATTTCAATGAAAAACGAATTTTCGCGAAAAAGGACTCCGATTTAGGAAATACTCATCCGCGATGGATATGTTTTTCCAGAGTTAGCGAAGTAGTATCTAAAGGTAGTCAAATATTTGGTATATATAGTCCTATTGAAGGGGACTTTACAAACATGCCCGATCCCAATTTTATGGTTAGATTTTTGCAAAATGTATTATATAATGTGGGAAACATTACTAATCAATATTCGCTGCCTAATCAAATTCTGGTAGATAATTTAGACCCTAATATAATATTAGAAAAGAATCAACCGTTTCGCGCCACTTCTATATCCTTATAGAAATCCTTATAGAAATCAACCAATCAGATCAGTAAAAATGAAAAAGCCAGGGATGTATAAAGAGACACGATATCGTAAAAATAAATAAATATTTGATCAAAATAAAATATTTAACGTATACTCATTAAAGAAGAAAATATAGAAATTGTCTATAAATATTCGCGACAGTGAATATATAATAAAATAAAAATTTTTCACATGCAAATAATAGGATAAATGTGGACTTTCGGGTAAAATATTCAATGAAATCTAAAATTTGATAATTATATTTAATTATAAAAATAAATCAACTTTTTGAAACAACCATAAAAATTGAGCTATTAAAATAATAAAAATAAGGGTTCAGGTCAATTTTTATAAAATTCAAAAAAAATTGTTTCCGGATACGGGTAATCAGGACTCGTGAATCGCGACGAGTTTAATCCTTATCACTAAATTAGCGAGCCCAACGTTCGCTTCGTATAAGAACACTTCGGTGCTTCAAGGCCATAGCAGAAATAATAGAGACCCAAGCGGCTCGACTCCCAACCTTTACGGCCTAAGACTAACTTTAGAAATCTCGCGATAAGAAATTTCTTAAAAAAGTCAGGTAAGAACCCTGGGAAACAAGTTTTAATGTATTCAATTGACCTTTTTAATGAGCTCTAGTTTTATAGGTGTTTCAAAAGGTAAAAATATTTCAAAACGAAATACAAGTAAAATTTCAGAAATTCAAAATTATACGTTCAAAAAAGTAAAATATATCAAAAATTTCCCATTATTTACAAGAAAATGCACGAAAGATTTTACTATCATAAAACAATTTCAATATATTAATACAATTATGGTAAACTTACAATTAGATGCTATTTAAATTATTAAGGCATAAATATGGTGTAAAACCAGTTTATTTTGAAATTTACAATTACAACAGCAATAAAATTTTGAACAGTAATAAAATTTTAGAACATCATCGCGAATCTTCGATGGAGAATAGCTTCATCAGCTTCTGGAGTTTCGTTGAATGATAACCAAAAGAAATTTTGATTGAAATTTTCAATAATAATAGTCTTAAATAATATACAGTTCTAAGAGTTTTTCGCAACCTTTATTATTTAGATAATACTAACATAATAACCCGGAAGTCCGGAGAGTTCCACCGTATCCTAGTCACCCGTCTCTAGTCTAAATAATACGTTGTGACATCGCGTGGACTCTCTAACTATAACCCTAAAACCCATATCGCGAACTATGTTTTATTGCAATTTTTCGTTCATCTTTTACATGTTTCGTTCAATTTAAGTCTAAAAATCTCATCCCGTACCTTAAAAAAGGCATAAAATTATTTCAATCTGAAAATAAATATGTTAGTTCAGAATCATTTAAAACAAATTACAAAATAAATATAAAAAAACTAAAATTTATTACCAGGAAAGCACAGTTTAGAAGTTAGACAGGTGGTCAATAAAACACTCGCGAGGAAAATTCAGTAAATTTATCTATATAGATTCAATAATTCTTCATACGAAATTCGCGATCGTATCATCTGTCGAAGGTCGCTTTCGGCTTGTGCATTCATACCCAGGTGTTGTTCGGCATAGGTCATCCAGTAAGATAAGTGGGCATTTGCAACCATTTGACTGTTTAACTCCTTCTCGCGACGGTATCTGACTTTTCGTTCAAAATACCCGGTGGAGGTCGACAATATATCTCTGGCACAAGCAAAAGTAACTAAGAAATAATTAAATTTCAAATAATATTAAAATATTAATTAATAAGCAAAAGCAATTATATGTTAAAATATTATTTCAAATAAAAAAAACAAAACAGCAGTTTTGTTTTTTGAAGTGAAATGAATATCACCTACAAGTCTCGCAATCAATTTAGTAAATTAAAATATATTATTTCAAAATTTGATTTTTTTGACGTTTTTTCAAAATAAGCAAAAATGGAAATGATAATATTATTTAAAATACAAAAATCCACCAATATGATTCAAGTTATACTTACTATAGTTTTAACAATACTTTAAATAAATTTAGTTAATATCGGACATAATAATTATAATAAAGTACATACCTATCAAATTTAAAAATCTCGCGTTTCAAAATCTTTTAAATTAAAGTCTATGACCAATTCATCGAGGAAAGTGGTATTTACGGGATCGTATCGCTCGTCTGTTATCCATTGATCTGACTTCGCGACACTTCCTATATATTGCCGCCAATTTCCGTCGCGGGTGTGTACTACGTTGCTATATAGTGAAGACTGTTCGCGTAGTACTTCACTACATTTAACGTATCTAGAGTCGCGAAGGGCAAAGGATACCATATCCTAATAAGTATATTTAAGAATATTGTTCTCAATTTTCGGAAATTTTACCTCTACAAATTTACGGATTCGACCCGTTTTGTTATGTTTTCCAACATTCAGTCGAATGAATCCAAAAGATAACATATCCGGCGCGAATTCATCTAATTTAGCGCCTAAAGAAAGATTAATAAAAAAAGTTCGAATGGGTCGCGAGCGCCAGAAACCTTTTTTGAAAAAATCTGGTTCATAATCATTTGGGAAAATGACACCAGTTTGAACTACTTGCGTGTTGTTGTCGCGAATTGGTCCACAGACGAGTAGTTCTTGAACAATTAAAGATGCAGCTGCTCCATGTCCGATGTTGTGGAGGTCCAAGTAACCTGGCATGCAAGGATCGCAAAACCCGAGCACACCAGAATTACAGAACAGCTTACCAACCATACGAGATGTACAGTTGGTAATACACCATTGCGATCGACCGATCGCATATAAAAGAACAGCGCATTCATCAGCCACATCGGCAGCAAATATTCGCGCACGGAGGCTACACCAGCCAAAAGATGACCAACCGTCTGTTAAAATTATTCATAATTTATTAAGAAAATTTTAATCAAAATCGGTTAAGAATTTATTTGAAATATTTGTTAAATTTAGCGATTGTTGTTTAATGGGGTAAAATAATATATCGCGAGAGAGAGAAGTTTAAAAAGAATTTAGTAAATTATTTGTAAATTATTTGTAAATTATTTGTAAATTATTTGTAAATTATTTGTAAATTATTTGTAAATTATTTGTAAATTATTTGTAATTGTTTGAATGTATATTCATAATTTATAAAAATGAGGAATAATTTCCTTTATAGGACGCCGGGATAACACTCGGACGTTCAAAATAGTCCGTATAGTATACCGGGACATGGATGACCAACTCAATATCACATCTTCCGTCATTATATTTGATGAAACAAACATCTTGTCCATCTCCGGCACGTCCGAAACCAAAATGGTATTTTTGGTTCCAAAACCGGAAGTGGAGTCGATAATCGTTATCTAGAAAGTAAAATATATTTTCAAGATAGGAAATGAAGGACAAATTTCGCGGTAAAATCAATAAAAAATACTAAAAATCAATTCAGCTTATGATTCGGTTAAATTAATTTCGCGAGTATTTTTAATGATAATGTCATGTACTTATAAGTACAGGTAATTTTGATAAAAACAGGCATTAAAAAGATTCGCTTTAGAATTATTAAAAGAATTGGTAGAGATTGATTCAATATTTATATGATAGTACTTATAAGTACTAGTTTTAAATATATGTATTAAAATAACATATAAAGTCATATGAAGATTAAAAATACTTGAAATTATCGCGGAATAAGTTGACATTATGGAAAATCATGAAACATACCAATATAACTACTGATAGAAGTTCTTTGAGAGTGAACTTCTTCCCTGTTATTGATGAACCAGGTTCCATTTTGCGAAAAGATATTTTCGTGCAATAATGCAAGTCCATTTTTCCTGTAAAATTTTGTGAAATTTTTGAATTAACAATTATCGACATTTACTAACCCGTAGATGGCAATTAGATCAATTGCCTGGTCTGTCGCGATGGAAGCGAGTCGGTATCTTTTACCTTGCAACTTACGGCGCAATAATACTTCATTCTGTTTGAAGTTTTGAAAATAATTACAAATAAAAACATTTAATTTTAAATATTAAGTCATAAAATACGTAAAATTAAATTAAAATAAAAGTAAAACTTCCCGTTAGGACTCTTCCCTCTTCAGCAGTTAAATGCTCTGTTAGAGTTTTGCATGTGCTGGTGACCAATTCAGTTACAATTGTCGCGATGGGGCTGGTACATGTAGATCGAGTTTCGAATATGTTTCGAGTTCGACTTGGCATTTGGGATAGTGGAGTTCGATTACGTGTAGGCATCAATAAATTTGGCTTTCTCGCGAGTTTCGGTGAAATTAAATCTGGTGTTTTAACAGGATTGTAGACATTGTTTTTGCTAGATCCAGGACCAAAAGCGATAACGTTGGCAAATTCAACGTTGGATTTCGTGATCGTTTTGGGTAATTCGGTATTGGAATCCTCAACCTCGAATGGCTTCAAAAAGGTCGTTTTCTCGCGAGTAATTTGTTCACATTTTTCTAAGTACGCATGTACGTCGAAAGTTTTCCAATCCGGAACTGATAAATTTGTTGAAAAACTATCATCAGAATTGTCGCTAATTTTTGAAATTTTCTTCGGAATTTCTTCGTTTCGCCAAACGATTGGTGTTAAGACCGCTACTTTCGGATTCAGTATACGGTATTATGTCGTCTGACGAATCATCGCAAGAATTCTCGCTATTTGTAGATGAGTAATACCGCCAGGTTTGGTAATCCCAACTGGTCCCACTGTTTTTGCTTGCAGTGTCGGAAAATTCGCCGCTGGATAATTCCGAATAATCGATTTTTGCTTCTTGAATTTTGTTCTCTTCCATTATGGATTCTCTTATCTATAAATGAATTCGCGTTTAGTGAGGTTATTATTAGGTATAATTTTCTCGAAATAAAGGGAATACAGGGGGGTAATACAGTTTTGACTCGGATTTTAGAAACTTTTTTGTTTCGAACAACAAAAAGGTCCCGAAACGGGTAGTGAAAGGACTGAATTAGTCATAATTCAGTTTTAACATTAAATATTGAATTTTTCGTTCGAAGTAGACGTTATGTCGATATAAGCGGTCTATTTTCCGAAAATTTTAGAAATTTAACTCGCGACAGATAGGTCAATGGTGATTGGTAGAATTAATTTCATTTCAGTTACTAATTTAAGTACTTTAGTCATTCAAGTAAATATACAAAAAAAAAAGAAATAAAATATTATACAATGAATTTGAGTAATCAATCGAAATCAGTTTTTAATAAAATGTCGCGAGGAGTTCTAGAGATCAATGCTTTGAAAGAAAAATTAAACTCTTTAACAACGAAAGAAGACCGCGAAGAGTCAGATAATATTATAATTAAATTAGAAAATTTAATGATTGTTAATGAAAATTTGGAAGGTATGCAATTATTTTTGGAACTAGAAAATAGAGTTATTTTGGAGGTATTTTATTTTTGTCATGTACAATCTAAAATTCTTATAACACCGTCGATGACAGCAAACTTTTCATCAAATGTGCTGGAATTAAAACCGAGTTATAAATTTCCAGAAAAAATACTCGCGACAGATTTATTTGCTTCCGATTCCTGGAGCGATTCTGAATTACCAGGAATATCTACACCTGTAGAATCAAACAAATTTCTCGAAGTAATTCCAGCCATAGAATCGCGGAAAAGATTGAGACCGGAATCGCCATCCGAAGTTGCAAAGTTAAAAAAAACAGATTTTAAAAAACATTTTAAAGATTTGTTGGGGGTTTTCAATGAATCAATAAAAGATTTGTAGTTTTAAGAATATTAAGCGATTTGCTTATCGTAGTTAAAACAAATATTTCAATACATTCATTACTAATGCGCAGCTGTAACATCTTTTACTTTATTCACTGATGCAAAGCTATTTATTATATGTTCACAATTACACACCTGCACATTTAATGACATTTATTTGTTCAAAGAACAAAGTATTCAATTACCGAGAACCAATTACAATGCTTGGCTACATTTAATTTTTACGAAAAATTACAAAAACTGGAAGGGACGTAGAAATCAATTGAAACATAATTTCGCGATTTACAATTTACTATGAATTCAGAAGTAGGGAAAATTGCAATAGCTCTTTTAATTTCATTTATATTGAAAAGCCAAGAATTGAGAAATAAGAAAAAAGGGTGAGAGAATTAAATAGAGTTATTATAAGAAAATAGAAGTTAGCGAGAGTTCTTGGTTTCCGGTAAGAGAAAGTTATTTACAATCAATTTATTAATAAATTCACGAAAGGTTAATTCCTGTCAGAACAAAATTCCAATTGTTTACATTGTCGCGAAGTTCATCGGAAGTGCGGTATATTTCGAGAGAGCGAATAGCGAAAGAGAGGTCGGAGAGGCCACCTCTACGTGGTGACTGAAGCTAAAGAGCAACAAGTATAAGGTTAGAATATTTTATCCTTGTT
>SCLF01086235.1:0-11212 GCA_004367975.1 Mesochordaeus erythrocephalus
TGAAAAAACCGCAAGAACAAACTCTATCAGACAAGCTAAAAAAAAGTATACGTTAATGTGCAACCTGAGACGGGGGGGGGGAGGGGCAACGTCGGATATCCGTGACCAAGAGACAAACGACAAAATTATGAAATAATTGAGAAGTGTCCATAAATTCACTATGCGTTAGCGTTTTTTCTCAAAAGGACCACATTGGTACATTTAGATAAATATATAAACTAATTGATTTAAGTTGGTTGCGCTTTATGTATCAAAATATATGCAGGTAGAAGAAAGCTATATGAAGCTGAGAAGAAGTCTGTTAAAAATACGACTCGCACGTGAACTAAATTGATTGTCTAATAATGTTAGTATGCTAATATAACCGTTTGACGTGTATACCTTTGTAAATCAAACACCTTACTCTTAATCCCGATTAACCTGTGGATACCGCGAGGCCAAAAATTTCCACGAAGACCCTTATTTTGCAAATATATCGAGACAATAATATATTGAACATAAACCAATGCGCCGTTTGCATAAATCTATCCCAGAAAGCAACTCGTCGTCGTTCTCTATATCAATTCTTGCTTTTGACCGCGTATTACCCTTATATTATGGGTTATCATACTTTATAGGTAAGAAATATTAATATAATTTTAACACCGTTAAATGGTCAGATAGCAAAATATTGTGTAATTTTGGCTTGAGATGGAAAAGAATAGCTGTGGATACTTTTGGCCTACACGATTACCACAGGAAATCGGATTTACGGTATCTTCTGGTTAATAATTAACTATAATCCGTTTCTTTTAGCGCCATAAACTCGGATTTCCCCACAATTCGGAAATGAGCTGATGGCCGTCAATAGTTAAAAGATGGCAAGGATTCCAACAGGTTGAGGGATATATATATATCTTGACATATCTAAATTTTAGCTATTTTTTTTGATGATCCTGGACCAAAAGTGCCGATAAGCTATTGGTGACGAATAACAGTATTACACGTAAGACCACGACCCCATTGTTTTGAAAATATACGATTTTGTTTCATATTTAGGCGATGATACACATGTGAGAGAGTAGAAGCAGCTGGAAAGTTATATCAAACACCTTTTAAAAGTTCAAAACGTTATGATAGAATTTATCGAAGTTTATTGGCTGTTACACCCCAGTCAAAACCAACCCCCCACCCTTTCACGTAACAACTGATAGCTTAACCATCTTTAGTGGTTGGGATGTAGTTTTTTCTCGCGTTTCCGAATCTGTTCTCAGAATGGTCTCATTCTACGTGCACGTAAATCAGATTCATTTCTTCTCATGGAATTTACACCGAATTAGCCACCAGAAGTCAAAAAATGTGATTTCGGGAAGTAAGTCCGATTCGCTTATTCCGATTGGGCTTATTAGACGCGCCAGGACTCAAGCTTCAATGCCAGTCAAAGGACCGACCCCAAATTCTTAACACGTGACCTAGTTATAGCAAAAAATGGGATTCCTAAAGAACAAATTTTCAACAAGTGAAAAAAATCAAGACTTTTTCACTTTTCTATTTTGTTATAATTTAGAAACATGCCAAGATCCCAAAGTATGGTCACTAACAATTCAATTCGAAACAACACCGTAAAAACTAAAGTTTTGTTCCAGTGCGTAAAAACTAAGGTTTAGGACGCCCAAAATCAATTTTGTCCATTTTGGACAATGTGATTCTCGAGGTCCTTACATTTAAAACAAATAATCAGAGTATGTTTTCGATGCTTTTATTGGATGCCTGCGGTCTACTTCATCTAGTATAATTTAGTTCGGTGAGCTGCCATCCCCACGAGTTAAAATTAAATTTTTTCAAAAAAAGGTCTTTTTCATGTTCTTAATATTCAAGAGTTTCTGGTGGTGATTGTCTGTATCGGAGAGCAGGGATACTATTAGAGAGGAATGTATATATAATGGAAGTAAAGACGAAGAGCAGATAAGTCATTTCATCAGTGTGACCATTTAACCCATTCGTATATTCAATGTGAATCCTTTAATATATATTGACCGTGAATAACAGACGATTTTTACCACCACAATAGACCTACAAATTAACCATTGGTTTAGAGGAAATACTCAAGAAATTTTTAGACGGAACTGTGGATTCATTTATAGTATAAATTGGGGCTTAATTAAGGTGTTAGCCATATGGGTAGTAGGTAATACGAATCCTCTCGGCTAACTAGTTTTCTACACTAATACACATGATAGTCGGAGAAAAATGGAATAATGAGGTCTATTCTGATTTTTAGCAATAAGTTAAAGTCGATCTAATTTGATAAATTAACCCTCTCGTAAATGCACGACATTTTATATCCTTTTGAGCACAAGAACAGTGACAATGTCTGATGCTAACCCCTGAAGTTATAAATTTCAACTGATTATAAAGTGATGTTATAAATTTCCATCAAAATGTTCGTGCAATTCTTCAGATATTTAGCTCAGTCGGACAAGCATCCATAGAAATTGATGTACTAGCCCGGGTAGTATAGTTAATTTATTTCAAGAGATATGATTCATCATTGTTTATAAGTAGAGATCACGCGTAAGTAAGCTAGTTACCAAATTGAATTATTCATGGAATGTTACCGGATTCTCTGCCCTATGGGTCGATTTCAAATTTGTAAGCGTAAGGTTGTGGGTTCAAAAACCATTGGACTCCTGTTTTATTCCTATAAAGATGAAGTAATAAAAGGGAGTCTTAAGTTTTTTAAGAGTCTTAAGGTTATAAAATGCGATAATTTAATCACATGAGTTCAGAATGGTAAGATGACATTAGTGAGGTAGTGGTTTATCTACATACAATATTTAACTTTTAAATGGCGTTTCGTGTAATTCGCCAGCTGGTTATCCTCTGTTAGATACGTTTATAAGCGCCGAAATGACAAAATTGTTTCTTGGTAATGAGCTGTCTCAAAATAATGGGTCATGGTCGGACGTGTTACCGTCGACCCCAAATGTTTACCTCTCGACTTTGAAAAATGGTCCTTTTGGACCTATTTACCTATATGAGGCCAACTGAAGGATTGCGATACAATAATAATTGAGATTTCCCCTCGACCAAGTCCCCTCTCACTTCCACTATACTTCACTTCGTAAAATGACTACAATATAAAAGTAAGACACATCAATAGTGAGCAGTTTGTTATATTATTAGCATATTTTGATCCTACAAAACGCCCCCAAAAGTTAAATAAAAAGTAACAAATACCAATTAGACCGCATGCCAAGGATACGGGGAACCAGTCGCGTTTCTTCGCCGCATCTCATTTTAGGGTGAGCATCTGAAGAAGTGACTTACCACTTATGTGCTTATCATTGAATCCCGAATAACTTTCAGTTCAACATCTCATAAAGTAAATTCATGTGAGAAGCCATTCGAACTATAGCTATATTACGTGCGTATAGCTCTGATATACTATTGGAATACAATTTCTAGATCTAGTCTTCAAGTTCACTATTTTTTTAATTCGAATGCGAAAATTATTAAATTTTGGACTATTATGCCAGACTTGGATAAAGCCCATATGTTAATAAATATATCTTGATGACGTAAAATATTAATGAATCGTTTTCGAGATTTAACTTTTAAGAGTTTTAACTCGGAGGTCAAATTTATTGATTTTTTCGAGTTATCTGACGCATGTACACACATTTGATCAATGTTTGTAATATTCCGTGTTTCGACAGAACATGTTTTTAAATCACTTTGATATTAATTTAGCATAACACAATATTTTTAAATTTCTATAATTGAAAAAGAGATAAAAAGGGCATCCGTATGTGGATACCATGTGACTCAATGGATATAATATCTCAGTGACCCTACGAGTTAAAAAATATAGGATATGACATGTGTCCGTTCGATAATGACTTAGCGGGTTAAATAATTTACGATAAAAGTAAAACTTACCCATCATTGATCTCATCAATGTAGTTCCAGATCTTGGCATACCCCCAATAAATAAAATTGGAATATTCCTGTCATAATCGAAACCCGCATACGATTTTCGTTCCTTCTTCCACACGATATCATTTCCTTATCATAGTGCTGGTAAAGGTTGCAGTGTAGCGGAAGAAAAATACGAAAATTTAGTCGTAAACTGCCCGCTTCAAGTCGGAACTGATAGGTTAACGAGCTTTAGTGAGTCTGATAGTTTTTTCTTGCGGTTCCGAATCCGTTCTCAGAAAATGCAAAGTTACACAGCGTCATATAGTTAACCCCCCCTGATGACAGAAGTGAAAAAACCTTTATTTGAAAACACATTTATTTTAATTCATTACCGAACTAAATTGTGCTGGATTAAATTTAGAAGCATCGAAAACATACTCCGCTTATTTGTTTTTAAGCTATAACCTTTTATTGGAAACATGTCAATTTTAACTCGTGGTGGCATGTCAACTCGCGGACTAAATTGTCCTAGATTAAGTAGGACACAAGGCATCCAATAAAAACACCGAAAATATACTCCGATTATTTGATTTAAAGCTATGGAGCTTGAAAGTCACATTGTCGAAAATGGACAAAACTTTAGTTTTAATACAGTTGTTTCGAGTCGAATTGTTAGTGAGCATACTTTGGGACCTTGGCATATTTTCTAAATCATAACAAAATAGAAAAGTGAAAAATTCGTGATTTTGTCACTTATTGAAAATTTGTACTCTAGAATTTCATTTCTGGGCTATAACTAGGTCACGTGTTAATAATTCGGGGTCTGTCCTTTGACAATAATTGAAGGCTATCCGACTCACCGTCGGATAGCCGTGAGCTAGGGCAAAATGTGATTTCGAGAAGTATGTCCGATTGGTTTCTCATAGGATTTACCCAGAATTCCTAACCCGTTATGTAGTATTATAGCCACTAGAAGTCAAAAATATGACTTCGGGAAGTATGTCCGATTGGCTCGAAAGTAGAAATGTTCAAACAGTGATAAAATCGCGAATTTTTGGTTTTTCTATTTAATTATCATTTATAAAAAATGCCAATATCTCAACGTATGCTCACTATGAACTCGACTCGAAATAACTGCGTACAAACTAAAGTTCAGAACGGTCAACGTCAATTTTGTCTATTTTTGGACACGCGCAATTTTGCATACACTGAGAACAAATTAGGAAGCACAATATAAAACTATCAAACTCACTAAAACTGGTTAACCCATGAGTTCCCACTTTATGGTGGGGGGTTTGGTTTCGACACATGAATTGTAGCTGATTTTCTATAAATTACAGCCTCAGTAATGCATTTTATTATTATTGGTGATACTATCACGGTGACTATCGTATAAACCAGTTAAACACAATAATTGTAGTTCATTTAATAATCCTTTTCATTGTGGTTCCGGAGGGTAAATGTAAATCGCTTTATATATTCAAGACACACAATTGTACATTTTTGGTTGCGGACCCCGTTTTTTTAGCGTTTATAAGCCATATGACGTGGTTGGATGTTAGATTGACCCTCTAATTTGGACGTGGGATTTTTGGAACAATTTTTAGACCGGAAGTAACGCCGGAAGTATCAGCTAAAACCGTAAGTTGATTATTTTGAATCTCAATTAACACAAAATTATTGCCAGAGATGACCTCTAGTCAGCCTAGAATTTTATTGCGTCTATTTTAAGCTAACTGCCGACCAGAAATTTGGATCGGAAGTGAACCTAAGCATAGAAAATTAGACATTTTCATTGAAAATTTGGTCGAATTATCGGCCGGGTCATAGTTAAGTGGACAAACAAAATGGCTTTTTAGGGCAGCGTATTGGCTCGCCAACTTCATTTATTCGTTTCTGCATTACTTGAAAATAAATATTATTTATCTTACGATCAATGTCGGATCACTTCCTGATTAATATATTAGCGCGATTAGAGCTAAGAGTATTAATGTATTCAATATTTAATATGACTTTAATACAACTGGAATGGACTAATCCGCTACTATAAGTAAGTCAAGTTTATTATGCAGCCAAGTGTTATGTCTATTTGATATTGTCACAAGCGTTTATGGTCTCTGGGGAAAACCTATAATATGCGAGTCAATGAAGCATTAAGTGACTAACGCCCAATGCATACTACGCACTATAACGCTATAGCACTATACGCTCACATCTACCCACTCGCATACTATATGTTTATACAGGCCGGAATGGTGTTATACAGGGAGCAGGAAAGGCACAACAAAAAGAAAGTGACAAGTCTTCGGATGCAGACGGTGTTGCACTTTAGTCGTCTCGCTCCGTTCGTGGGAGTACGCCTTCGGCAACGCTGGTGAGCTTTATCGTGGATTTACTGCTTACACGTCTGCTAGCTTCTGGCTGTCCACTGCTGTTCTCTCTTATAGTTGTCATTTACTTGTTACCCTACTTTCTGCCTTTTTGTCGCCTACGCTTGGACTGCCCGGAATCAGAGATGATAAATGAACTTTGGCAAACAATAATACATGTCACGCGGAATATAGTAAATTGTACAGTTTTACTACAGAAAAAAATGTATGTAGAGTGCTACTTAGTCAACTCTTAATGGTCTCTACATGGCGCGAAAAATACGGTTTTTCATTTAATTAGCTGTTACATACAAAACATCCACTAATTAAACCGTCGCTTTGTAAACCTTCGCCATATGGGGCGTAGTTTACTGGTTTACGTAAACATTTTGATGCGCGCAAATGTTTTTTGGAATTGAGTTTTAATAGGTCTCCGGGGACGCTAACATACCATAACTATCCCACTCGGAAGCTTAGTAATTTTTATAAAACAAATTGAGTCCAATTTAGACATCTAACGCGACGCGATTTGGTTAGTATGTCTTATTCGGTGCTTACTATCACTGGTTAGGGTTTAGCGCCAGTGGCGGCGGTTTGTTTTAGGACTTCATTTGGACGTTCCACTGAACGAAGCGGTGGAGGGGGGAAGAATTTGGGAAAATGTCGTAGTTGGGATGACGTTCCGTTAGGGGTTCCGAAGATCCGGACGCCATTAATATTTTTCAAAAACAAAAAAAAAATGAACCTGTACGGTTCGCCCGATTATCGCGGGAATAGGTAATCTATTTATTACAAATCTTTAACGGCCGGAAGAAAGAGTTTCCAATTTCTATGTCTAATTGGAGTTCTCCTATTTCCAACATCGGCCTATTCTCAATTCCTGAGATTGGCTCACTCGTTTGTCTTAGCTTATGCGACGAAAATATGTTGGATATAGTTTTGGTGGCTCCGATGTCCAGAAGGGAAGTAAGTCTACATTTTAAGCTTCCTACACTTTACTGAACCATGACATCAATTGCCCTGTTTCTGACAATGTTGTCTGGAAAATTCGTCTCGGCGTGACAGACTGACGAATCTACTGGCTGCCCATTATTGCCGGTTATCGCAGTTTGCTGACCAATCTGGGAAATGTGCACTTGGTGACTTATGGTCCCATGTGCTGTTTTTAGGGCCCGTCTTCCCCTTGTTGCAAGCATTCCGCGAATGATGGTTAGGTTTACCCCTATTGTTCTCTCGCTTGATACCCCGCAATTTGGTTACGTGGGCTTCTTCGTTTCGCGTTTTACCCTGGAGTTGTGTCTTCTTTTACATCTTCGGTGTCCTCGTCCTTCATAGTCCTTAATAAGGCTTTTTTTTGGATTGTTGACTTCCTGAACGCCTCCATAGTAGTAATTTACGTTTTGAGAGCAACGCCACGTTTGAAAAACAACGTGTAACTATGGTACGTTTGAAAAAACGTTTTGAGAAAAACGTGTAAAAGTGTCACGTTTTGAGAAAAACGTGTAAAAGTGGCAAGGTTTTAGAAAAACGTGTAAAAAAAGCCACTATGAACCGATCACCAGTCGTTTTTAAAACGATACAAAATAAATGTATGTGTAATGTTTTTTCCGAGAAAAACGTACAATAAGTTAGGTGACGTTTTGTTAAAAACGTAGAAAAGGTATCGTAACGTTTTGAAAAAAAAACGTGTGGTAACGTTTTGAAAAAAACGTACAATGAGTATGGTAACATTTTGAAAAAAACGTACAAAAGGTACGGTAACGTTTTAACAAAAACGTACGAAAATGTGGTAACGTTTTGAAAAAACGTACAAGAATGTGGTAACGTTTTGAAAAAACGTACAAAGTGTGGTAACGTTTTTAAAAAACGTCTACAACTTGCGTTTTGAAAAAACGTCTTTACGGAGCCTTAATAAGTTTACCTTAGACTATTTGTGCAATCACCGAACCGATCACTGTCATATAACAAATATGCAGTATCTGTGGCATGCCTAAAACATGATGTCGTGTCTATTTGTCCGAGAAAGCCGAGTTCGGGTCCTGCCCTTTGACATATGTTCTACGCGCGCTACAGGTACCTGGGTACTTTCACAACAATAACAAATACTCGCATAACCGCAGCCCCGGGCCGACTACATTTGTATGGTGCACTAATGGGCCATACAGTCGTAGGACAATTGGGGACTGTGGTTTAGGTGGCAAGAAAAAAAACCTAAGGCTGATAACATCGGACAAGACCTTTCCTTCAAGCGCCCTCGTCGAACTTTGGCTCTTAACCGGAATACCCTCCGCATTGGATAGGTCATCAAGCGAGGACTCAAAGGTCCTTGTTCGCCTCGAAGGAAAATTCTGATTGGATATTACCGCCTCTACACATACTCCTGATTAAAGGTAGACCGTACCATAAGTATTCAAGTATCAATTAAGTCATTGCACTCGTCCTATGAGGAGTTATAAATCCCATGGCGGGGGGGGGGGATCACACTACACCGCGTGTACCTTACGCATGATGTACGTCACCGCGCTTATCATACACTATGGTGGTATAGGACACCTCGTTATCCTCCCTACTGCATCTTGGATGTTGCCTTATCCCATCGGGTCTTGCCTTACCCCTTCTTCTGCCTTCTATCTAAGGAAGACGCGGTTTATCATTTGGTTCGTAGCACGATTTTGTAAGAGTATCTCGTAGGCACACAATTGGCTTTTTTTACCCACGGAGATTTCACTCTCTAGAATTCAAATAAAATACTTGTTATTGAAAACGACGAGGATGAATATGCCTTCAAATCATACATTTGATTGTGTCTGTCAGAATGATCGTATAGTAAGCCAGCTTGCATTTACAGTACTCTGTAGTCAATACTAGTGAATTTGGACTAGTTTTGATGAATACTACACCATTTTATATAATTTTGGTATACACTTTGCAATAGATTTTGTTCACGATCAATAAGCTTGTGCTCCTCGCTATTTCCGGAGAACACTAGGTGGGGGTAAATGAAATTCTCGCGTGATTTTGTGACTTTTTCAAAATTTGAAAATGCCATTTTTGGGCTATAACTATCACGTGTTAAGAATTCGAGATCTGTACTTTGATAATAAGCCCTCTTTAGAGCCACATTTGAAACTTCTAGTGGCTATAACTACATAACGAGTGAGGAATTCGGGGTTGACCACTTGCGAGGAATGTAGCTGACATCATACGCGCCAAATAATACTAATTTGGGGGGAAATCGTACATTATTTCATTAATGGGATTTTAAGTGCAGTGATCGCCTTGCGATACAATAATTTAAATAAATTGCTATGTTCTGGAAATTAGTCAATATCTTTTTATTTTATACACTGATGGTTTCCAAGTTATTGGGATCGATAAAATCAAGGTTTCCGCTGAATAGATAAGGTCTATATTTCGGTCTCAACTTAAATATTGATCGATTGATATCATGATCAATTTTCGATTTTTAGGTTCAAAATTTCGGGTCGCCAGGTACCCTAAAATATGCGCAATAAAATGCTAGGCGGGAATGATGCTTTAAAGTTTTCCTATCTATTAGACAGCTTTCTTCAGAGGTAAAATACTAAAGTACCTGTATACCTATCACTTCCGGTCTAAAAATTGTTCCAGAAAATCCCAGGTCCAATTTAGCGGGGTTCGGTAACGTCTAAGGCCTTAAAAACGCTAAAAACATGTTCCGTGGCTAAAAAAGCCAATTGTGTGCCTGAGAGATTTCTATATCCTCAGGAAACTATTTAAACCAATTTGACCAACAGAATCTAATAATATTAATCTCCAGAATAGTATAATTTGTGTGTAATTCGATTTTTACTCGTTTTATCTAAAGATCTATCTAATTACACGGTTTTTAATAGAGTTCGTTCACAATCAAGGTCAGCTAAGAACATGGTCGGTGCTGAAATTGGTCCACTTAGTTGTGAATCACATCTGATCAACGTTCAAATACCTTTCTTGATAATAATAAGAATAATAAGATTCAGTTTTGATCCTTTCATGATTAAAGATTTATCCGTTATCGATTTAATGATACGTCTCTTTTTTAAATAGCTAGTTTGGCGTTCATATATTATTTTTAAAACAAAGTGCTTTTATACCTTTAAATGCCATTTTCTCAACCGTAGATTTATTTTCTTAATTAAAATAAATTTAATAAAATTTTATGAAATTTAAGGCTACGATACAGCCTGTGTCTCCAGAATGCCGCAATATTTTTTATGATTAGTTAACTAAGGGTTCAATCTTTCAACTTATCTATTTATTTTATAGATTAGTCTTCTAGCAGCGTCGGCTTTGTGGAATATATAATTAGCATGCACAGCATAATGTAATTTCTCCACGCTGATCTTCGATCACGTATCGGTCGATAACATGCCAACTAAATATAAAAAGAACACATTTTACGAAAAATATTAAGGCGTTCTCGAGATAAATACTAAAATGCTGTACCACATGGGGAGGGATAAATAGAGAGTATATTCAGTTTTCAGGCTATTACATTACGTGTTCATGAATTCAAGGCATTCACTTTGACAACGCTCAGTTTGGACACGACTGCAATGAGCTAATATTTAAGCATAACAATGTCAAAACGATACAATGTATGGTTTCGATAAAAATGCGAGCGAAAAATCGATCACCAAATGAGACGGGTGCGGTGCGGTATCTACTCAAAAAACGAAAAGTGGTTTCTACTGGTTAAGTTCATATATTAGGGTGACCATCCGTCCTCTTTTCCCCGGACATGTCCTCTTTTTGGTCGTGTCCGGAGCGTCCGGGTACTTTTTCTAAATTAAGCAAAATGTCCTCTTTTTCAAACAGGAATGAGCAAAAATGGTTATTGCCAATTCTAGTTACTAATACTATGGTTATTATAACCGATTGGCGCTATAAACTCTGATTGGTTATGTGAAGCTTGTATGTGA
>SCLF01086346.1:0-11210 GCA_004367975.1 Mesochordaeus erythrocephalus
ATATTATGGTCTCATGGGATATATATATCCCGTCATGGGAGTCACAACTTGGCGTCACATTGGAAATATACTTCCCATCAGGGGAAGTATATTATGGTCTCATGGGATATATATATCCTGTCATGGGAGTTACAACTTGGCGTCACATTGGAAATATGCTTCCCATCATGGGAAGCATATTATGGTCTCATGGGAAAAAATATATCCCGATATGGGAACTTTTTCAGGTCGTCACACGGAAAATATGCTTCCCATGATGGGAAGCATATTATGTTCTCATGGGAGAAACATATCCCGAGAAGGGAGTTACAACGGGACGTCACATTGGAAATATGCTTCCCATCATGGGAAGTATATTAGGGTCTCATGGGAAAAATATATCCTGTCATGGGAGCATTTTTAGGGCGTCACATGAAAAATATGCTTCCCATCATGGGAAGCATATGAGGATCCCAGGGGAATTATATATCCCGTCATGGGAGGCATATCTTGGCGTCACATGAAAATTAATGAAACTCTAAAGACGGAAGGAAAAGGGGAGAATTTAGAACTTCTAATCCTGGTATTTAGATTGTTGAAAAGAGAATAAAAGAGGCAGAAAATAATGTTATCTTACTTTAGTATGTCAGAAATTTCGTTCCGAGAGAAATATGGGGCGTACCTGACTACAGAACTCAAAAATCGGGAGGACCTATGGTCAAAATTCGAACAAATCAGATTCTGGCCAATGCCGGGATCCCGAGGAATTAAAGAACCAGCCCGAGTGATGTTCCTACACTTTCAAGAGTTACAGGAGGAAAAAGGAATAGACTGGCGAGAGATAAGAGAAAATAAACTGGAGGTAAAATCAGTATTTTCCAAGATAACCACTGATAAAATATTTAGATCTTGGCAAAAATTGCCTTACATTATACGGTGGTAAGGATTCGATTACATTTGCCAGAGGCAAAAGAAGTACGATATAGCTGGACGGTGGCAGTACACCACCAAGCACAGAAAAAAGACCTGCAAGTTGCTATTGGCTACAGGCTGAGACAGCAGAAAATCTCAAAAAGATTCTGGTTCGGGATCTTATCCTGGAGAAATGATCAGGGTGACGGGATAATAGTGGAGGTCTGGGATGCCATGACAGTGGAACAAAAACACAGAAAATGGCGAAGGACAATTGGTCGCTATGATCAAGAACTCCCGGAGGCGGACATAGTTGCGACCTGGGAAAATGTGCGGCGCACCCAAGTTCTTCTAAATAAGGGCTGGTGGCCGAATTACAGCAAAAGCTCGGAGCACGAGCACAGAGAAGATATAAACTTCCAAGACTGGCTGCGAGATCTTCACAGAACAGGAACGTTCGGGGAAGAGAGACTTCAAGTAGTGAAGAATTTCGAGTTAACGTTGTTAACGAAACCGGATGTGATGGCCTGGGAGATGCCAGCCATGAGAACGGGTGATTGGCTGGAAGAATTCACACGGCCAAAGAACAACCTGACTACGGGGGACTTAGCGTCATTGAAACCGGAATATGCAAAAATCTGGAGGATCCTAGGGCAGACAGATGTGCTGGGAAATCCACAGCACCTGGAAATGAAGGGGCTGACAGAGAGCGCTTGGGGTCAACAGGGAAAGTTCCTGGATGCCATGGAGAGAGCGAAGCTGTTCGGACAGTCGGGCAGAGACAAAATGGACAGTGATGTCAAGATAAAAGTAGCCATAGAAAAAATGGAGCTTAAAGACCTATTAGTTCTGGCCCAAGTGGCGGCGTTACTAAATCTGCTTTGGGATGCAAAAATTGTTAGCAATGAGGGAAAGGATTTCCTATGCTGGACCCAAGCAAAAATCACCGAATGCTGGGAGGAACTGGCGTTCAGGTGGTTAATAGTGGCTATCCTAAAGGAAAAGGAAATGCAACTGATGATTATGGCGGTACAGATTAGATCGAGAGAAAGGGGACGTAGGCAGGAGGTCTTGAATTGGAAAATTCACACTGAGGCCGACGAGAACCTAAAATCGGCTATGTACAGAAAGATATGCGAGACAGAAATGAGAAAACTGATACCTTCGCAGCTGGCAGGCATCCTGCGAAGGGTGATGTTTGAAATGATCCTGAACAATGGGTCACAGTCGCTAGCAAAAATGCAAAACCGGGTAGCTAAATTCATGCTGCAGTTGGTGGAGAGCGATGGGAAAATCATAGAGCAAAACGACTGGCTGATAGAAGATCAGCAGTCCCTGCAGATTGTGAAGACAATTGGCAGACTGGAGCAGACGAGAGATGAGAGTTCGGAAAAATCGCCTGGATATCGTGGGAGGATTTGGAAAATAAGCCGACGAAAAACACGAAAGACTCCTTGAAAGAGGGGGATTTTGGGGGACCGATTTTTCTGGTTCTCACGGAGGTAAAATTGCTTCGGAAAAAGCAGGCGATATGGAAGGATTCCCATCCAGGATCGTCGATGAAACAGAACAGAAAGGCACGAAGATTCTCATTGTCAGTAGCAATGGGAAGATTGATCAGAGAACAAGATAAGTTAAACCGTGAAAAAATGGAGGAAGTGGCACTAGACGTGTGGTTCCGAATTGCGCAACCGGACATATTTATCCACGTGAGAAATAACTCTCAGGACATGGCGGTTGCAGTAAGGGAGGAATATGCCCTGCTAAATGAGATAATAGGATGCAGTGAAAAAATCCATCTGACAGCCGGAAAAGTTGCCGAATCTGATCCAGACTTTCCCGGCAACGTTGCCGGACTGGAACATAAACGAATGGAGAGAGGTGTACTCAAGAGTGCTAGAACTCACGCTGAGGATGTGTGAGCAAGATCGGCCGGAATGGCAGAAGATGACCAGAAAACTGGAGCACCTGGCGATCAGACAAGCCTTCATCAAAACCGGAACGAGAGCTCCGGGGGTTTTCCCGCAAAATACGGGGGGTTCAAAATGGGAAAGCTTGAACTGGCCGGGGGATCTGATTGAACCGGAACACCATTCGGTAGAAATTCCAATGATGGCGTTTAAACCGGATCATGGGATGATTATGTACACTCAGGATAAACAAGCCTCCATCCTGCAAAGAGAGTGCATGCAAAATCAAAAGGCGCTACGATATTTCACGCCAGCAGCGGACACAAAAATTCGGGAGAGGAATGTGTGTTGGGTGCAATTCGAGAGCTGTCTGCGGCATTACAGTTATGACTTAGATGGGACGAGTCAGGATATCAGGAATAGAACAGACCAAATGGACTATTCCTACCTGGCCTTCGGGTTTTTGCACATGATGGAAATAATGCCTAATGGCCAAGCAAGGGTCATGAATATGGCAGCAGAAAGAGTTAGTGATCTGGGCATAGAGGAGATAAATCGGGACATCGAGACGTTGAACGAAAGGGCAACGAAGCTCGGTAGCCTGGAAAAAGCCCAAAAACAAGTGGGGCGTTTACATGTGTTCCCGGAGGACGAGCATAAAAGATGCGCAGATTTGGAAAACACAAAGAAACATCTGGTCACGGAGATGGCTATGATGGAGTTTGTGAATAAGTTGAATGACTTGGAAATCAAGGTCATCTGGTTCAGCTCGGGACAGGTGCACCAGGGTCGATGGCTGAGGGCTACTAAGGCCCTGAGACAACAATTACCTCAGGAACTGATCGGGGAAAAGATTCCCAGAAGGAGGCTGAAAGAGCTAAAGAAGAAAATAATCATATACGCAGACATACTAGAGACCGAGATGGTGTTAGTAAACCTCAGGCCGGAAAACGAGACGTGTCTAGGAAATAAAGTAGAGTATACCAAGGAAGATGGCCTGAGTCAACATCAGTCAGACCTGCTAGACTGGAGGATAAACTCGGGCAGGATAGACACATACTGCTGCGAAATCACGATTTTATCGCCAAAAGACGAAAAGCCGCTCACAAGTTTCCTGCAACCGCTAAAAGGGGACTATAGTTTCTGGTCAGCAATGGCGGTACCGGGAAATCTCAGATATTGGGGAGTGGGGGAGCACGAAAATCACCATTTCACAGCGAAAGGTGTCAGAAAAGGGAAAGTTTTCCCAGGGCAGACAAAGAGAAATCTGTTTGAGCTGATGGATACGAAACACATCAGAGAAACCACCATTAAAATGCAACTCGACTCGGAGGCGATTACTCGGAAAGTAGTTTGGCGAGAGAATGGTAATGAACAGCGGCCATATCTGACGAGTTTACCGGCGGAAAACTTCCTGGAAACCCAGCCAAATAGGCAAAAGCGGGAAAAGGTGACACAGACAAATATGGAAGTCTGGACACAGGAGATCATGAAAACGCTCACGAATTGGGAAGGTGAACGGGATGGTCAGCTCGGACAGGGTTATCTACCGGCGGGATTCTGGCTGGGGATGAATGGGACGGAGGTTTTTCCCCAACCAAAGAACATTCAGAAACACTGGCAAAAATGTCTGGAGGTAAAAAGGCCGAATGATGCCATTGTAGACATGGATAGGAGATTCCCGGGAAAAATCGGGAAGCAAAGCGCAGTCAGGGAAATAAATTCGCTCGATGAGTTGAAGAAAGCGTTCCCACAAATGGAGATTGATGTGATGAGGACGGTCAGAGTTACAGGAGCGAGTCAAAATCGGGGCTGGAACAGGAGGGCCGCCGAGTCTCAGCCAAAACTAGTATGGGGGGAACAAGAAAAGTCCCGATTTGTGTCACAACCAGTTAACCCGAAATATCATGAAAAGGCGGTGGCGAGGAAAACTGTACAAAAGTGGCAGCTAGAACATCAAGAAGCCAAAAGGTGGTTGAGAACGTGGTCGGATAAAGAAATCCAGCTGGAAGCGGCAGTGCGCAGGTTCAAAGCCATCACGCGCCTGAGGCAGAGAGATATCACGGCGATTACCAGAAGGTAATCAGATTGCTATATAGGCCAAATTACAATAATCGAGGAGGAGGATGGTTATATATACATCCAAACATCCTGGAAAAGTCAAATTTGATTTCAGTCCAACAAAAGGACTTTATCAAGAGCTGTTTAAATACGGTACTCACGACAACGCAACTCGAGAAAAATCTGGAAAATTGTCAGAATCTGCTTGCAACACTGCAATTGTCACCGGTAGACTGGCCCAGCAACCAAATAGTGGACTGGATTACATTCAATCAAAAGGTTGCATGTATTCTTCAAAAAAGGTAAAATTGGGATAAAATTGGTCGGAACAAAAGAGAGGAATCAGTGAGGAAACTGGTTAATGATTCTTGTTTTCAGGAGGTAATGAAGTTCTGGGAAGAGGGAAGAGTTCAATTGAACCAAGAAGATTTGTTCTGTAAATGTTTTCTGTCACGGTTATGCAAAAATGGGCCAGGGATTAAGATTGACGGAAACAATAAAAAATTTTTATTTCAGAAGATGACGTCCAGAGAACTGGCGATTATCGAATCGGATGAGGCATCGAAAAAGCTTGATTTTCGGCTGAAAGAATCGGTCAAGGGGCTGGCGGGTAGAGTCAGCATGGTCATCGCAAAGCAACTAAAAGTAAGTGCGCTTTGGTAATTGCGGAAAATAAGGATCCCATCATGGGAGGCACATCGAGAAAACGGCCTCTCATCATGGAGATCACATGAAATGTCAGGCGTGGATAGGATTCCCGCCATGAGAGGACATGTTGCCCATGAAGGGCACATTTGAGGGCGTCATGAAAATGGGCGTTGCGAAAGTAAAAATGTCGTCCAGCATGGGAAGCATGAGATGATGGCATGGGACAATATGTCTCCCATCACGGGAAAGATGGGGATTCACATAAACTAACTAATCGGAAAATTTAGGACATTATCATAATGCCTGACCAGGAATACATTGGCGAGCGACTACAAAGAGATCTGGCGGATATGGCTAGATTTGTAGATGACTGTCTCAACAACAGAGCCAGGAAAATGAAGAGCCTGACGGCTGGGCAATCGGCGGCAGCGGCGAGCAAAATAATTCAAGAACGTTGGATTATAAGCATGCTTCCGGCACCACGAGAGCAATTGGAGCTAGAGGCACCTCCTGGGGTGGATCTGCTTGAGAACAAGCAGGCCATCATCGACAACCAGAAGGAGAGAATAGCAGAGCTGGAGGACCAGCTAGAATACACCATAAAAAAGCTGGCGGAGGAGACAAATCGTTCAAAAAATCTCCAATGCATGGAGATGGACCAGGGCTTGAGAATCAAAGCCCTGGAAGCCAGACTGAGCCAGAATGTAGCGGTGGCACTAGAACCGGACACGGGTACGGAGACTGAACAAGGTTTGGTCATAGACGAAGGGAATGAGTCAACATGTTCGGAGGAAAATGCGGAAGCTCCCGAATACAGTGAGGAGCAAGAAGTAAGAACTTCAACGCCCATGCCAACGGAGGTCAGGAAAATGTCATGTCAGACATCAGAGGACATGGTCTCATCCCAAGAATTCAAACAATTGCAAGAGGCAATGAAAGAGCAGACCTCTGATATGTCTGCGATTAGGGAGGCTTTGAGGCTTCTGGATTCCAAAAACTTGGGGTTGTCCAATGCCATAAAACAGGTGGCGGGCAAAATAAAAACGTGCAGCGATAAAACGAGCGAATGCGCGTCAGATCTGGCAAAAGAAGTTGGGATCCGCGAACTTCTCAACACAGAGATGGTGGGAAAAGTCGGGATGACAGAGTTCCAAGCTGAGCTGAAAAAATTGGAGCCAGTACCAGCCGACAAGACAGAATGGTCGGAAATGCTAACGGGTCCTTTGAGTCACGACTGGGACATGTTTTTCGAGAACATAGGCCAGGTAATGGAGCCACAGAAGGGTGAAAGTTGGTGGAATGCAAAAACAGCACCACAAAAACATGAGGCCATAAACGATATGGTCTACTATAATTACTCGTGTCGGCAGATCAGATGGATGCTGACAAAGCTCGGGAAATTCTCATCCGATGATTTTTATCATCGGGCGGTCAACTTATTGGGAATCTTGACCAATATGGAGCTGGGAAACACCAGACAAGCCGAACAAATCGAAGAGCTGTTCAGAATGCCGGAGAGCTACACCAATCTCATAGGGCAGCAAAGCGAGAGATTTGCGTGCTTAATTGCGGCAAGCGCGAAAACGGCACAAATGATTCACTACCCGAGTGAAATTGAAAAGTACGCAAGATCACGGGCTCGGAAAAGTAGTTTCTCGCAGGGAAAGGGAGTTAGAATCAAATTTAGATTTACTTCCATTGACACTCACGACTATTTCCATAGGAAACAAGATGTGGGGGCGCAGCGAGAAGAGGCATTGGCACAGTTCGGCGAACAAGCGACCACAGCGCCAGAATCGGTCATGGAACCACAGGTCATTACGTCATCTGACGAGGGCTCGATAATCGAAGATAATCGGCCAGTCAAGCGCGCGAAGAGAAGAAAGAGGTTGGAGCTAGGAAGAAGTGTTCTGCCACACAAAAGAGTCTCGGTAAGAAGGCTGTCTTCTTTTCTCGAAAATCCCTCACCCATCCAACTCCAAAAAACCAAAGCTAATCCCAAACTTCAGACACGAACAAAGGCGCGGGAAACAGAGTCGGACAAGGCAGAGAATGACGGGGCAACGATGTCAGCGTCGTCTCAACCTTCCATATCGGAGGATGTAGGAAGGAGTGCGGCAGCAGGATCCATGGAATTACACGGATTCAACTGGCGTGAACAGGAGGAAAAAGACAGCGAAAACAGACTTCGCCACAGAATGGAGACGATGACGGAAAACATACCGTTGGATGCGATGATAAAATTCATCCAGCAGGACGTCCAGAAAGAAACGAAAAAGTCTACGAAAAGACCACGGAACGAATGATAGTGCAATTGCACCAAGTACGCATGGAAACATTCCGAATAAAGCATTTACTTCATTACTTCATTTACTTCATTTATATTTTCTGTAAATCACAAATATAGATAATTTAGTTTGGAAAAGTGGTGTCTTATAAACCGTGAATTTAGATTGTCGAAGTTGACGGGTACGCTTATAATTCGGCGACAAGGTTGGGAAACTGAATAAATACAAAGGTAAAAGGTTGTGTGAGTAGGCTGGGGAAACTAACGGGAATTCTTCTAGTATTATAAAGATGCCAAAGGAAAATGTACGCGAGTGGCGTCATTGGACCAGAGTCACATAAGCAAGGGAAAATGCATCACAGCAGTGCACTTGCTCGGGAAAGCGAGTAGAGGACAGAGGAAACTGGCACTCGCCGTTTTTCGGACCAAAATGTGTTTGCATAGTAAAACAGGAAAAAAGATGGCGGGAAGATTTTCTGACTCCACTGAAGTTCGTACCGCCATCGGTTAGACCAGTGAACAGACGAGGCTCGATGGTATTAAATCGACTCGGGAAAATACAAGGGCCTATGTTTTTTCATCAGTGGGTTGATAATTCTTGGCAGCTTTGGGAGACATTTCATGAGCTACAGAGAGGGGAAAAACAAGACCCAAATTGGGGAGACATTTATTTCAGGCACGAGAAGGACTTCTATGCGGGGATTATGTCCGACTTCAAACAAGTTGCCATGCTCATGATCCCAAGAATGACGGGGCTGAGAAACCAGCACCAAGCTTATGAAGCACTGCATAGAGGTGTGGATGCTTTTGAGAATATTGCTCCGGTAACCCTGGAAAAGGCAAGAAAATTCAAAGGTTCGGGCTTGATAGCAACTAACACAGTGGTGCACAAGCAGTACGAGCAGATATCGCGGGTAAAGAAACCGGGCGAGATAAAAGCAAGGAAAATAACGCAGGAAGAGATCAAGGCAGATCGAAAGCGGAAGACACACCGAACAGAACAGGCGTGGCAGGAGTTAAATACCAAGAGGCTCCGGAAGGAGTTGTTCTGGGGAAGAAGGGAAGAGTCCTTCGACAACTGGTACAGCAAGACAAAGGAGGTGCCGTTAAAATTAACGGAAAAGGGCGAGATAATAAAGCCGATAATCCTTAACTCAAATGAGAGCCTATTGCAACAAA
The DNA here is from genome assembly GCA_004367975.1 of Mesochordaeus erythrocephalus. Classification (NCBI taxonomy): domain Eukaryota; kingdom Metazoa; phylum Chordata; class Appendicularia; order Copelata; family Oikopleuridae; genus Mesochordaeus; species Mesochordaeus erythrocephalus. The sequence continues at coordinate 8,977 of SCLF01086346.1, forward strand.
ATAGGGAATTTGTGGTTAAAACACTGGAAGAATGGCTGAGGTCGGGAGCTATCACTCTCATGAGAGAGCACGTGACAACAGAGCTTCAGACACCGCTGATATTGGCAGAATTGGATACGAAACCACGTATATGCTTCGATGGGGGCATTATCAAAACTATGGAAGAGCACTCGGCGCCATGCAAAATGGAGGGACTACAATTAATCTTGGACGTAATAAAACAGGATGACAAGCTCTCAAAATTGGATGACAAGCGGGGATTTCAGCTGCTGAAGCTGAATAAGGAGAGTAGAACGATAACATCGTTCAAATTTGAGGGACATCGTTTCAAATACTACGGGATGCCATTCGGACTGCCAAAGGCACCGGCAATTTTCCAATTGGTAAATATGATTGTCATAAACTACATACGGAAATGGGGCCTGTTGGCGACACTATACCTGGACGACAGGCTCTTCATGGACACGGAACAGTCAACAGCAAGACAAGGGGAGATAGAGATCCCATTGAACTGCTACATGGGAGTAATGCTGATCATAGCCACCGGCGGGGTTATATCTCTGGACAAATCGGTCACGGATCCTCAATGCGAGCTGTAATTCTTAGGCATGAAATTAAACACCAGATTGGGAACAATCGAGGTACCGGAAGCCAAATGGCTGAAGTTTATTAAGCTCTGTGAGGAAATACAGGGTAGTGATTGCTTTCATCTGAAGAAAATAGAACGTCTGAGGGGAATAGCAGTCAGTTTCCAGGTGGCCTGTAGCAAGATGAAATACTACATAAGGCAAATGACCAGCACAATAGCAAAGGCATATCGTAACAACGAAGAATGGCCTAAAAACAATGAGAACCTAAAAGCCGAGCTCAAGAAGTGGCAAGATTTGGACTACCTTAAAATCAAGAAATCTTGGTTACCAAGAAAAACGGAAAGTTTACAGAAGATGGTGCTCTTTACGGACGCATCACAGGCGGCGGCCGGCTACTGCTGGTTCACAAAGAACGAGAACAACCAAGTAACGAGGCACTTCACGGAAGATCAGCAAGCTTGGGCCATCCATAACAAGGAGGCATACACAATCTTGCTAGCCTTAAAAGGACTCGCGTCAAAATTGCGAGGGAAGAAGGTAGCGATTTTCTGTGACAATCAGAGCGTTGTCTATTCATACAAGAACTTGGGCAGCTCAAATGAAACACTGAACAGGATAATGATAGACATATTTGAGTTCGCACACGAGCAGGATATTGAATTCAGCATCTACTGGATAGCGACGGACTTTCAGCTGGCGGATGCGGCCTCACGGAGAATAAGCTGGAATGAGGAGTTCATGCCCCAACAAATTTTTGAAAAATGGCAAAACGAACTAGGATATAGATTCACGGTTGATGCGATGGCAACTGGGGAAAATGCAAAATGCGGCAAATATGTCACATGGCAGGAGACGGAAGGGGCGTGGCGAAGTGATTTCTTCACGTTAACAGAAGAGGAACTAGAAGGGGAAACGGTTTATGTTTTCCCACCAAAAAATATCTTGGCTAAAGTTTTGATGTACATCAGGAGATGCCTACCGAACACAAAAATAGTGGTGCTGGGCCACATTTTTGCCGAGTGGCCGCTAGCACTCACGGCCTTGATAAAGCGAAAAGCAGTCAGAGTCTACATACAGCATGGAGAATGGCACGGACTACCGGCGATGACACTAATACCATCGGAAGAAAAGCACATAATAGGAACTTCAAAACTCTGTGGTTCATTCAACGTGAAGCCACAGGCAACATTCTGGATGTGCTGGAACTGCTAGGAATAATCGAAAGCACAATTGCGCCAAGTAAGTACACTATTAAGGACGGGGATTAAGAAAATAACTTTCTGTTTATAGGAGTATGAAAATATGGTAACACGAAATACGAGCAGGTCAAGCAAAGGTTCAGTTATCTCACACAAAAAAATGAGACCGATTCATCATACTGTCTGATGAGAAGGGCTTAAAGCTGTTCTCGTCAGGATAACCATTCCCACCGCATACTGCTCATCACACACGGGTCGGCAGGCCCCACCAGTCACATGAAATAGGACATCGGACAGGGAAATAATTATTTAATTCAGATTGTGAAATCAGAAAAGACAAGAGATGTCGGCTGACGAAGATATACATGATATTGCGATCGGAGTTATGCGTGATCGGCGGGACCGCCAAATGGAAAGAGCCAAGAAGGGCTTATCAAAAGAAGTG
>SCLF01086457.1:0-11210 GCA_004367975.1 Mesochordaeus erythrocephalus
CGTCGAATAAGCCCACTTTCGAGCCAATCTGACATAGTGCCAGAAATCACATTTTTGACTTCTAGTGGCTATAACTACATTACGGGTTAGGAATTCGGTGCCGACCGCTTGAGAAGAAATGTAGCGGATATCCATGCACGTTGAATGAGACCAATTATGGGGAAATCAGGCACTTAAAAACAAATATTTTCCAATAATTTATAGTACTACATATCTGTTATTAAGCTAGGTACGCAGAATTTTTGGGATTTTTAGACATATTATTTGATCGAGAAAATAGGAAACAAAAAAATAAGTTCCCGGGGACACTGACAAATAACTAATTTTTTGTAGAAAATCCGTATTAATTATTTGACAGCGTATCATTACCGATATGTTATAAATTAGATTTTAAAACAAACACGCGTCTTAGGGAGAGATGACAAAACGTGGCAAGAATGTAAATATACAGCAGGAGAGAAAACTTCATTAACCAAGAAAGTGCGTTTGCTAGATTATAATCCGCAAAGTTAATATATACGTTGAGAAAACGAAGCTTTCGAACGTTATACATTTCATTTTAAAATATTTAGGGGTTTTCGTGCTAGAACACAGCGCGTCGTAATTTCGAGAGAAGAATACACTTTTTGGTGTATTTTACTATTTAAAGTACTTGAGTTTTTTTGTTGCATTGGGTACACAGCTAAACTTTAATGGTCAATTTCTTTTAACTTATGGCCGAGAAAATGACATTTAAAGTTGGTATTATCCATAGCATTATCAGCTAATGTAATTACATTCTCCCTTAATACGCGGCTCCTAGGGACTAATCTCCAAGCTAAATATATCAGTTATAAGCATGAGCTCTTAGCTAGTTAACGCTGAATTTTTTAATATTGATTAGTTTTCGAGAGTTTAGACCTGTCCCAAAAGAGGTAGGTGTGGTATCTACAGGGAAAACGCGAAACGTTGTCTACTGGTAAAACGTCCATATAATGATAACAGATTCCTATAGTAAACTAAACATAACCTTTTATAAGATTTCACATTTCTTAAAGTTTTGACACATGTGTACTGAAAACCGACCATCACCAAAAAATAGATTTAGCTTAATCAAAATTTTCGCAAATTCCCTTAGATCTTTGTGAGCAAACATAGCTTTGCCTTTGTATCGGTCCTTATTATGAAATCCATACTTCCAAATAGCATTAACAATTAAATCTTCGCCGTTGATATCAAGTAAAATCCACCCAATGCCAAAATTGTCATCAATAACAAAATATTGTTCCACGATGTTTTGGACAAAGGCTTCCTCAATACGTGCGTTGGACGCCGATACTTTTAAAATGACGGAGGTACTAGTATAAAAGCCTTCAACTTTGACTGAAATTCCGATGATATTTGTATTGTGGATATGTTCTGTTTTGAATGTTTCGACAGGAATATTAAGAAGCGTGGAAAAAATACTTTAGGGAATGAATACGCATTTAACGCCCCACTGAAAAATAAACTCAATTTTGTATCGATTGGGTCGAATTGGTTTGATTCGCATACATATACATGTATGTATACATTCGCCATTATATGCCATACTGTTTGATATAATTATATATCGTGTTTATTTAAAAGTCTAATAGGAAAAATTTGGGAGCACAGATGGACACATGACACAATTTCATAACGTCATGGGAAAACCATGAACTCGAAAGGTAGGTATTACTTTTAAATATTCGAGCAACTTTATTGGATGGAATAATTTTACAACAATTAGCATGAAAGAAAAATGAAATATTTCAATAATTTGAAAATCTACGTTAAATTTTCAGTTAACTAAAAAGCATTTCCAGTTTTCGAGAAACAAAATGGGTATCACCCTTATTTTAATCGATTAGCTTATCATCTGATACCACGAACCCTTTTATAGGCGCACTTCCAATAATGGTAGATACTTGAAATGTTCTCAAAAATATTCGTATGCAATTTAAAGAAAACTCTGGGGGGCCAATTTCTTACCCCGCAGCTGGCCCCCGCATATGGCTAACGATTTTTGAGGCAAAGAGACCTCAGTTTGCATATGGTAGTTAATATCATATTTAGAAACACGCCAAGATAAGCAAATTGGATTCAAAATGAATATTTATTGATAGGACGGATCTAATTTTCTAACTCCTGGGGAATAGCATAAAAAACTGTAGCCATTTTTGTGGTTGAAAAATCACAGCGCTCCAGTTTTTTACAAGAGGGTTAAATTACCACATTTCCATATCAAAATAGGGCGTTAAATACAAATGTGGAATCAATTTCGTGATACCGGCTACGTCCAAATTTGTCTTTCATAAAAGGTTGAAAACTTATTTCTGAAACATGTTTATATAGATTTAGCAATAATTTAACCACACGCTTGGATTCGATCCTGGTCTAATACGTCAATTTCTATGGACGACCAGCGAACCGAGCTAAACATCTGAAGAATTTCACGAAAATTTTGATTAAAACTGAAATATTAGAGAACATATGTGAAAAGTTATGACATCATTGGAATCACTGAATTTTTTTTTATAATAAGTTGAAATTTCTAACTTGTGGGGTGCTAGCATCAAAAATTGTCACGATTCTCGTGCTCAAAAAGATATAAAATGTTACAAGCGGGGTAAAGGTATCATTAGAACCCCTTCCAGAGCAGTGTACGGAAAGGTTATTTTTTACCGGTTCCCTTGTCAAACCATTGTATAAAATAAATTGGTTGATTCCATGCCTCTCTTCGCTTTAGAAATCATTTCGAAAACGACATTTCGAACCGAAACTATAAAATAGAACGTACGTTTCGTTCCTTATCAAATTGTTCATTTTATCTTCTAAGCTACAAATCATTCTCTCGTTTAGATTCGAAATTTTCTCTATTTTGTCGGTCTCCCTTAGATTCAGCTTCTCACAATATTCGACTCGTTTCCGAAGGGCGCGCTTCATCGTCACCTTATCTGGTAAATATTTTTACGAATTATTCGTGGCCTTGATTCGGCGCTCTCACCGTTATCATACAGATCGAGTAAGAGAGTAAATCAAAACCGAGAGAAAGAGAGGTAGAGAGAGAAAATCGTAATTACTAGAAGTATGATAACCAACAACGATACGCCAGTCCCTCCACCAGGTCTGGCTGAATTGACACCTCATCAAAAGCAAAAGCTAAACGCCGCTAAAAGGTAAATTAACTCGGTCGGAAATTTATATGAATAGTTAACCGCGGTAGATATTCAATATACTGCGGTTAAGTATTCAAATTTATATGTTTTTGTTAATTTCTAGATCCATTCAATCGACATCACATAGTGAGGTGCTATTAATTTCCACAAGAATATTTCGACTCCTTTTATAGTATCTTATACTATCTATAATCAAATAGTAAAATAAAACTTATATAATATTCATGTAAGAAATAATAAGGACACGTATCCATTAGGTTTCCTTTGGAACACTTCATTTATTCTCGTTATTTTAAAATAAAAATCGATTAATTCTAGAGAATTGTGCAATTATGGAAGTAGGTGAAAAAAAACAAAGAAAAAAATAATTAACTATTTCTAGTTCCCATTTTTCCAAGTGCGCCTTGTGTAACAATTTCCCTGATCACTCTCAATTTGAACCACAACTTAACTGTTTTTTTAGCACAAGAATGGCCACTATTTTTTATGCTTATCTCCAAGAAGTTAGAATTTACAATTGGGCGTAAAAAATTAATCCGTGATTCCAGTCAAAAAAAAATTAATTCTCAGTATTTCTCTTGTTAAAATATTACACTTTTCTACTGATATGTTTTGAGCCAGAGTCAGAATTATAGCCGAGTTGGTCGATCGGTGAAATGATAATGCGATTATATGTCAATTGGACAAGGACACATATATTTATGTAACTAAAGATATCAAGATCACTCCAATCGTTATAAAAGTGAGTTTGACACAGAGTAGCAATTTCAACGCTATTGTTACGTCATATTGGAGTCTGAGGACGAAATATATCTTACCTGATAAGTTCTCCGAAAAACGTTTTTTAATAATTTTATTTTGTGGTTTGAAATTGAGCACGGATATCGATATTATATCCGGGTCTAAACAATAACGCCCTGATTTAAGGTATTGTATGGAACAGTCTGTAAGACATGTTATGGAGCAACAGGAACTTCAGACAAAACAATTTATGCAAGGTGGTATAAACAACGGTACAGCACAATCCCAGCAAGTAATGTCATTAATGAGTCAAGTATTTATTGGTTCTATATTCTACGAAGTGACAGAAGGCCAGCTGAGGGACGCATTTTCGCCCTATGGCCAAATTAAAGTTGTTAATTTGAATCTGGATCCAATGACAGGAAAACACAAAGGATTTGCGTTTATCTGGTACGATATTCCCGAAGCAGCTCAGCTAGCCATTGAAACGGTTTGATATTAACCTGTAAAGGCGTTTTTATGAATTTCCTTCGGATAAGCCTGTGTAAATGATGTAATCAAAACCTGTCTAAAAATATGGTCAATAATTTGATTATATACTAAATCCGCTCGAGTTGCAGTTTCTGGGCATAAAGTTACTGGAATATTAACCCTCTTGACAAAATTTACACGACTTTGCTACGACAAAATTGACCACTATGTGGTCATACGATTATAACGCAAAAAAGGGAAAATAAAAATTGCACCCACACCGACTCGAACACGTAATCTTTTAATTTCATTTCACTACTCAAACAATCCTGGTATTTGTCCACCAATATAATATATAGTGACTATTTTTAAAATAATGGCCGCGCGAGGCGCCTTTCCCATCTCTACAACTGTAATTCTTTTCAATGAGCCATCCGATTTTCATACCGAGAACTGATTGGTTAAAAATAACGCCGTATAAGTCAGCGTCTATTCAAATAAAAAAAATACGATTGAGCCATTTGGACTCGAACTACCATTGGCAAATTTTAAAAATTATGTTAATCTAAACTAAGCCCTCTACGCCATAGGAAATGCTAAAAATGAGGTCCATTAAAATCCGGATTTGAAGAAAATAAGACAAGTTACGAACATAGAGAATATTGGCCTGGTATCAGAAATGTTTTTTCTATCGACAATTTTAAATTCTAACTCCTAGTGATTATGTATCAAAAACTGTAGCCATTTGTGTGGCTTTGTCAAGAGGGTTAAATGAGTGTTCCCCTTTCTACGAAAATTAAGCGGTGGTGGCGTTTGCATTTTATTTTTGTCTACTACACGCAAATAGTAGTTTTTTGACTCATCAAGACGAAATTACCGTGCCCTTCAAGTTCTCTGGACGTTTAGAACTTAAATAGTAATGCGTAATTAGGTTTTCAACTCGATTAATACTATTACAATTGGATTCTTCCTTTCTTTCAAAGAAAATAATGCTGGAAATTAATTATTTGCTTGGTCTTCATTAAGATGCTGGTCCAAACTTACCTGCTGTACAAGGCAACCTTCAGATTGCTACTCCCTAGCATTTTTTGTAACTTCATATGAGGCTTAATGATGTATTTAAACAGTTTTTATCTTACTAAAAAATTTACAGTAATGTTCTGGAATAATATAATTACTGGTAAAATTTTGAAAACACATACAATAAGACATTCAAATAAAATATGAGACTGACCCCGGGGTCGTTTTTTAGTGGTGTTTTTAGAATGTCGAAAATTACACGCCTTCGTACAGTTAACCCCCAAAAGCTCCTATTGTGAAATTTATCATAACTTGAGAACAATTAATTGTACGCACGTTCGGTAATGTAAAACTTTGATCGTGAAGCCAAATGGCTGGGTAGTTAACTATTAGATAACTGGGTAGTTACCTATTACTTATTGCCATGACTGGTCGTCTGTTAATGGGATAGTATTACTAGTCAATATTATCTTCACTTAGTGAGGAACATTTCGCCCTTACCATCATAATCAAGCCGTTAGAAAACTGGAATTACGATCGGTCCCGTAATATTTATCAAATTTGATTAATTATTATCCTAGATTCTTCAGGCTAATGTACTGAAGTATTTCGGTTATTAATTTAATAATGATATACATCAGTTTTACCAGGTGCGAAAGATTTTGCAGAAGCTCTTTGGTAGGACTTTTCCTGGGTTACGCATATTGTTCAGATGAACTCTGCGAGCATGTGGGGACGACCGATAAAAGTGGGGCGTCCGACTCAAGCCCAGCCTTATTTAAAAACTATCGACTCAACAGTTATTGACTCAAAACGTTCCACATGCATTTATGTTGCCAGTATTCATCCCGTAAGTGTTTAACGGTCCTCTTTCATCCTTTTTAATTTACAAATAGGGACACGTCTGTCACGTGAAAAATCAATTCTTTATCCAGCGTGAGCCATTGTGAGGTATGATCCATTCATTCCTACTCTTGAATTTGTATCTTTTTAGGGTGCATCACGAAACTCATGGCAATTGTTGTAAATTGTGCGTGGACCATTTTGACAAAAGATAATTAAGTCCACCATTTTTATCACGTCTAAATGCTCCGCCCAGTTCGGTCATTATACAAAGCTCAAAAATATTGTTTAGGATATGGAAGAGAATGACGTGAGGGAAATTTTCAGTCCCTTTGGCGAAATTATTAATATGGACATGTCAAAGGACGAAATTACGCGAGCCAATAAGGGATATGCTTTTATAGAATATAAAACCGTGAAGGTAAGTGAATTTTTCATTATCTTTTGTTTAACCTCAACGATAGCCTTTTGATGCTGCACGTCAAAAGATAAATACTACTTTGTCTCGCTAATTTATCAACAAGCTAGATAAAACCGACCTGACATTTTATTTGCTTAGATGATTGTGCATTAACAAAAAATTAAACGACACCAAAAATAGAGAAATAGGAAACTAATGGATGAGGGTAAAGCGAGCAAAAATAAAGTATTTGTTATTATATTAGTATCGTTATGTATTGCTAACGTTATAGGTACAGGCATAATTGTGGGATTTGCAAATTTAATTCCTTCTAATATAAATATACCAGCTTACTCAATTTCATTTTCGTAGGCCAAATATATTATGACCTGAGCGGCATCGTCACATACTGATATGGGGCACAAGTATATCAAGTATTATATTTGGTTATTAAGTGTGTGAACGTTAAATGGCTCGTGATGATAGAGAAATACTGAACGTACTCATACTAAATTAACTCTTAGGAATCTCGAATAACTTTGGCTTACCATTTTTACATAAAGGTGTCCAAGGCCTTTTCTATTCAGAATTTGTGTGTATATGATATTCTCGTAATTATCTTGGTTGACAAAGGATACATAATGCAAAGAGCGACAGAAAAAAAAGTCACTTCAACAGCGTAAATATTAGTAATCTATAAAAATACTACTGGGTTAAAAACGGCTTGCATCAAAGATCATACAAAAAAATAGCCGGGAATTACACACGTCACCGATGTACACATGACGTCACATGCTGTCAACTGAATAACTTTTGGTATGTAGTAGTTTGTAATTTTAGAACTCGTGGGTACATCCGTGAGCGTCGAATGAGTCCAATTTGGGGGGAAAGTGTGTAAAAGTTTTTCTTTAAATGCTATTTTTAAATTTCACGATATTTTAAAATGCCCGACTTCCCCCGAAATTGTACTCGCGCGACGCCCTCGGATTTCAGCTACATTTCTTGTCAAGTGATCGACCCCGAATTCCTAAGCCGTTATGTAGTATAGACATTAAAAAGTCAATAATGTCTTTCGGAAAGTATGTCCCATTGGTTTATTCGACGCGTCATGACTCCACTTCAATCATTCTCAAAGGATCGACCACAAATTCTTCAAATGTGGTATAGTTATAGCCTAAAAAGGGGATTTCTAAAGTACGAATTTTCAACAAGTGACAAAACTCACGAATTTTTCAGTTTTCTATTTTGTTATGATTTAGAAAATATGCCAAGATCCCAAAGTATGTTACTATATGTCAGGAGTATATTTCAGGACGGTACAAAGTCAATCTTGTCCATTTTGGACAATGTGAACTTCGATGTTCATAGGTTTAAAACAAATAATCGGATTATATTTTCGATGCTATTATTGGATGCCCTACTTAATCTAGTACAATTTAGTTCGGTGAGCTGCCTTGCCCCACGAGTTAAGATTAACATTGTTTTCAAAATAGATCTTTCAGATACGGAACAGCAAGAAAAAACATTGAGGCCGGTTAAGCTATCAGTTCCCACTTTAAGGGTGGGGGGCTATTTTGACATGGGTGTGACATCTAATCTGATTTGAAGATGGGAAGAGTTGACAACAGCGCCATGAAATGAAACCATAGTTATGGGCTTAACCATTGTCGGATTGCTACCTTTTTTTTCAATTTGCTGAGCAATTGGCATACAATTTGTCAAAGTAAAATATAGTCAAGTTGCGTACTTAGACAAAAGGCAGTTACAACGCTAGCGCTATTTCAAATTATTACCAACAGTACAGTCAGCAATTTCCAGTTTCTTTATTCGTTCATTTAAAATAAATTCCATCTCGTATATTTATCATGCATATCTTGTCCAGCCATACAGTTTCCCCTACCACTTTATCTCTTTTACCATATACATAGGGGTTCTAATTTGATTTACAATGCTTATCTGAAAAGGTTAAATTCACTGCGTTAATATATATACATATTTTGGGAATAGTTGCTCTAGTTCCGCCTGGGGAAAACTAATTCCACTGGGCAGTAGCCCACCTGTAACCAACCAGGCTCGGAGTCAAAGCTTCGCATTATTGTGGGTTGGAGATAAAACATTCTAGGCCCTAACGGCATCAACGAATTCCGTCCCTTATATTCGTATCCCGGTTTATATTCTCGCTTAGACCATCCATCAGCTATTTGTTGCACTTTAACTCCTGGTGGGCGATGGTAGCACTGTTTCCCTTAGTTTATTTATCTTTGAATCAAATGCTGCCAGTTGTTTCTGAAGTTTCTCGATTTCTAAACTTAATGTTTCCCATTGGCCATCCCTTTAGATTATCAGTTTCCCATTTCAGCTTCTATCCTTAGTTTTTCTTGATTTCTATCGTCTTATTTTGTTAAGCGTTTGCTGATTTCCGAATCAAACGATCATTTTTATTCATGTAACATAGATTTGATAATTAAGTAACTGTCAAACCAACTTTCCAACCAAACTTGTTAATTTTAACCATCGCTTATCAATTTCCTGTTTCCCTTAGTTTTATCTTATTTATCTCGTCGTATTTTTAAACATGCGCTGATTTACGAATCAAACGACAATTATAAATCATGATATTGCGATTTCGCAATTGACTAGTTTTCCTTATTTTCTTCTATTTACTCCCCTATTGGTTACTTTAAATTTGATATTTCTCGTCAATTGCCGACTAGCTCCGTTCGGCAGTTTGACAGGTTAAGTCGCATTGTCATCAGCAAGCAACGCAGTGATGGAACTGCGAATTTTTTAAACCAATCTCAATCGATATTGAACCATAAACCTCGACTTCGGTTTTATGGGTTGCCTGAAATATCATTTTTGGCTTTCAAGGTTGCGTAAAATCGCTTGAGTTTAACTGAGTTTATTGTTGGCACAGAAGGGCAAATCACTGATGTGCCCGTTGCAGATAAAACATCGAATACGTGTTGGCTTTATGCATTCCTTCTGATCGTGTCCAAATAGACCTCAATCGTAGTATCGATTGTTTTCGCCACCACTGTTCCAATTATTCCATCGACATGATTGGCGTTATAATCGGTTTTTTATTTGCATAACACGGATTTCCCATTCAAGTCCCGTAGTTGATTTCCGAATTGTGTGACCATATAAACAGAAGTGTCTGAGGTATAGCAACCTTCTTATGCTCATTGCCCAACTTTCTGATCACAATTGCAGCATCGTTCCTTTGTTTTTGATTCGCTCCATTTGTTTGGTCAGTTTTCTTCTTTTTCATTCAAGGTGGCTACCATTTTTCCTATAACCTACGCGCACAGGGCCCTGAAAGATTTCAAGTTCGTCTCACTACATCGGTCTATAAATTCTTCCATATCTTTCTAATCGCTCGAACGAAATCGTCCAAATTTGTGTCGTAAGTGCACTCCAATCCACTGGTCATTATGCCCCAAATTCCATAATCCAATGGATTTAAATCAGGGCTTGATGGGGGCCAAAACTCGGCGCGTACCAGAAATTTTACATGTTTTCTGCCAAGAATCCTGCCGGAAGGTGTATTTTCCATTTGGATAAGTCTTCTTTAGCTAAGGAATAACTGTAGACTTTAATATGTCAATATAGACGTCTGCAGTTATTTTTAAGCCCTTTGGAATTCGGACCAGGAACATTTTCGTGCCATCAGACGAGAGTACTCTAAGTACATAATCTTCCGTGGAGTCTTCGTAATACCTTGGAATTTGACACTTTCTTCAGCTTTGTTAATTATCTGGTGTCCCTGCGATTAGGTTCACATTTCATTACGAAGTGTTTTCGTCACTTAAAGTTGTCCCATACCAGCGCGCTTTTGTTTTCTAAAAATGCATAATCTTCGTACATATTTCGAAACGTTTTTCTCGGGCAGAGTTGTTCAAGCTTTGAAATTCTGTCCGAGTCCTGTGATTTATCTCTTCTATTAACAACTTGAAAACTCTGACATGGTTCGTCTGGAACAAAATAGCTCGCTTTCAATCTGGGTGACTGGCAAATGTTCCGCTATCTTTTTTTCGCTTTGCTCTAAAAATGTTAGACATGGTTCAAAATGTCAGATTTTTAATTGACTCGTTAGTTTCCTGACATATCAGGACTATATATCTAACATCCCTATCATGGTGAACAAAATGAAACTCTTTGTGAAATCGGACTAATGTTGGAGAGCTGCGAAACAGCTGAAGTAAATTAAATGAACATATTTCAAAGAATTTGATAAAAAACAGATTTTCTACAGATTTGTGCAAAATGTGAAACGAGAACGGCCTAATCAGAGAAATACCAACATTTTCTTCATTAAACTTGAGAACAATTTTATGGCTCGATTTAGAATACATTCTTTCTTACAAGATAGATACTGGACTCACGCCTATCCGAAGTTGCCCCCCCCCTCGTAGGAAGCATCTAAACGTTTAACGAGACCTAGCCAGTCTAATTCTTGCTGATTCTAGCCAGAGTTTGTTCTTGCGGTTCCGAATCTAGTTTCAGAATGTCCAAATTTATACGCCATCGTACAGTTAACCCCCTCTAAAGAC
>SCLF01086568.1:0-11208 GCA_004367975.1 Mesochordaeus erythrocephalus
GTAATTTTCTGTTTTAATGAAGAATTTTAATGAGAGAAATATTCGGAATTTTTTAAAAGAGAATCCCCAAAACGCTAAAAAGGGTCTAAAAATTAATATTTTTCTTTAAAAATTTTAGAAAAGCAGTATTTTTTTAGACCCATTTTTAACGTTTTGGGGTTTCCGTTTTTAAAAAAATTCCTCTGCGAGGCCGAACCCCATTTTTATATTAACGAATTATTTTGGGATTAAACATGTTTGTAGGGCAATATTGATTGTAGACAATTTTTTTAACGGAATCCCCAAAAACGCTAAAAATGGGTCTAAAAAAATACTGTTATTCTTTAAAAATTTTCGGAAAACAGTACTTATTGTAGACCCATTTTAAGCGTTTTGGGGATTCCGTTAAAAAAAATTCCTCTTCGAGCCCGGACCCATAACCACCCCCCATGAATAACGGGGATCCGCCTTTTTTAGAAGCCATTTTTGAAATTCATTGTGAATGACAAAAATGGCTTAAAAAATCACGGTTTTAACCCAAAATCAAAGCACGGGTGCCAAATCCTACGAGTGCCACTTAAGTACCCGCCACTGTAATATGTTATTTCCGGTATTAATTTCGCACCGTTACCTAAGCTTGTATCACTATTTTAGGCCATTACGTGTGAAAATGACATTTGTGTATAACACCTAACATATACGCAATTTCGCACTGCTGGTACATTGATGGTTATAATATGTCTAGTAGTTAAAATAAGAAAATTAAAATCACTTTTACACCGATCAGTTTGGTTAAAACTACTACTGTACTGAAACCAAAGGAGATAATTTCAAAAGTGAAATATAATTGGATAGAGATGTGCTAATCTTTAATTATGAACAATTTCAAAGCGATACCATGTATGATCTTTGAGAAAAATTCGAAAGGAAACCGGAACACTTAAAACGCTAGATTATTGCAAGCGATTAGTTATCGGTTTACGAACGGGTAAATTATTTAACGCCCGTTCTATGGCTTTCGGTGGAGTTTAGACATTATTTAGTTCAATTTGTCATTACACGCCCTTGTTCCTACATTTTTACAAAAATAGAAGACACGTGTCTGACGACTACCGTAACTGACGTTTGGATATAATCTAACATGGATGGCCAATTTAGCACAATTCATGGGTATTTCTTTGTAATTGGTAGACAAGTTCACGCGAAAACTATATTGATGATTCGAGGTACCATACGAGTTTTAAGACCGATGATAGCGTTTCTTTCTGAGAGCGTACAAGCTTTCTGAAACTCTCTTGGCAATATGGAATACAAAGTGAAACTTCCTACGAGCGGTTATCCTGAGAAGGTAACAAGGGAGTTCGAACTAACATATACCCAGTTTTGATTGAGACGACACTGGGCTACTTCAACCATAATTGGTCGCATCCTCCCATTATAATACAGAAACCCGTGAACTTATGGAGTCAGTTATTTAAATAATATATACGTGTAATACTTACCAACGAAAAATGTACACCAATCGTTTGGGCAGTTCCAAATTCTAATATCGTTTCGAACAGTTACCCTCCGGTCGTGACACTTTAATGGCTTTTTATGTTCGTTACAGCAACGGAAAACAATTATTTTTTAGCGTGCTATATTTTTGCGTTTCAGTTCAGGCTTGAACCTCCAAGTATTATCGCTCGGCAATTAATTGAGGTAAAATTTACCAAGGGTCTTAATTTCATTCCAAAGTATATACCTTTATCAGTTTCGTCAGAATAACAGACATAATGGGACTAAGAAGAATATTGAATACGAAATATTTGAAGATCTCTCCTGCACAACTAACCCGTACTCCCAAATAGTTCCCTACAGTAGATGTGCAGATGCGTATTTATGGTCGTTGATCTGGCTACGACCGAATATTACTGATAATTGAAATCTCGTATGTTTCACGGGCATTCAAAAGATGATCCAATGGCCCTTCAGCCTTAAACAAAAGAAGTAAAAATCGGATTAAACAGAACTATACTAATTCTGGAGGTTATATGAGGGTTATAATTCTAGAAGTCTTCCCGGGAGGGATACTAGTGAAAGTTATATAAAAACAGATGATCTGGTCTACTAAATCAGAACGGAAGTAATTGGAGTTTACCGTGAAACTAATCGAATTTTTGTTGTATCCTTTTTTCTATCGACAACACTAATATGAGTAATGATTTAATAGTATGTTGTAAAAATGGTTTACTCATGTTTTTCCTAGGACTATACGTATCTTAGTCATGTTTTCCCTAAGACTAAAAAGTCTTAGTCCTGTTTTCCTAAGACTATGAATGCCTTAGCCATGTTTTCCCTAAGACTATAACAGTCTCATTCACATTTTTCCAAAGACAAAAAATGTCTTAGTCATGTTTTTGTTGAGACTATAAAAGTCTTACTCATATCTTTCTTACGACTAAAGTGTCTTAGTCCTGTTTTTCCTTAGAATACAAAGGTCTTATTCATCTATCTCCTAAGACTTAAAATATATTAGTCGTGTTTTTGCTAAGACTATAGAAGTCTAACTCATATTTCTCTTAAGACTAAATGTTCCTTAGTACTGTTTTTCCTAAGACTAAAAATGTCGTAGTCATGTTTCTTCTAAGACCATGAATGTCTTTTTCATGTTTCCCTAAGACAGAACAAGTCTTATTCATGTTTTCTCCAAGACTATAAAAGCCTTAGTTATATTTTTCCTAAGAGATTTGTTCATATTAAGAGTCTTGTTCATATTTTTCCTAAGTCCAAAAGTGTCTTAGTCATGTTTTCCCCAAGACTATAAATGGCTTAGTCATGTTTTCCCTAAGACTGTAAAAGTCTCATTCACATTTTTTCCTAAGACTAAAAATGTCTTAGCCATGTTTTTCTTAAGACCATGAATGTCTTAGTCATGTTTTCCCTAAGACAAAACAAGTGTTAGTCATGTTTCCCCTAAGACTAAAGATATTTTAGTCATGTTTTCACTAAGACAAAACAAGTGTTACTAATGTTTCCCCTAAGACTAAATATATTTTAGTCATGTTTCTCCTAAGACTATGTATGTCTTAGTCATGTTTTCTCTAAGACTAAAAAAGTCTTAATCAAGTTTTCCCCACTATTTCCCCACTATAAGTGCCTTATTCATATTTTTTTTAAGACTATAAAAGTCTTACTCATTCTTTTCTTAAGACTAAAAATCTCTTAGTCCTAAGACTATAGGAGTATTGGTCATATTTTTCCTAAGTCTAAAAGTGTCTTAGTTATGTTTTTCCCAAGACTATAAATGTCGTAGTCATGTTTTCCCTAAGACTGTTTAAGTCTTAGTCATATTTTTTCTATGACTCAAATTGTCGTGTACATGTTTTTCCTACGACTATAAAGGTCTTAGACATGTTTTCCTAAGACTATAAAAGTCTTAGTCATATTATCACTAAGAGTCAACGTCTCTTAGACATGTTTTCCCTAAGACTATAAAAGGCGTGTTCATATTTCTCTAAGACGCAAGATGTCTTAGTCATGTTTTTCCTAAGGCTGTAAATGTCTTAGTCATGTTTTCGCTAAGACTGTAGAAGTCTTATTCCTATTTCTCCTAAGACTAAAAATTGTTTTAGTCATTTTTTTGGTAAGACTATAAAAGTCCCACTCCTATTTTTCCTAAGACTAAAAGTGTCTTAGTGTCTTAGTCGTGTTCTTAGTCGTGTTCTTAATCGTATTCTTAGTCGTGTTTTTAATCATGTTCTTAGTCGTGTTCTTAGTCGTGTTCTCAGTCGTGTTCTTAGTCGTGTCCTTAGTCGTGTTCTTAGTCGTGTTCTTAGTCGTGTTCTTAGTCGTGTTCTTAGTTGTGTTCTTAGTCGTGTTCTTAGTCGTGTTCTTAGTCGTGTTCTTAGTCGTGTTCTTAGTCGTTTTCTTAGGGTAACTTTCCTGCATTATAACTATAATCACATTGTCAAAACACTATTTGTTTGTAAAAGTCTTAGTCTTATTTTTTCTAATACTCAAAGTGTCTTAGTCATGTTTTTCCTAAGACTATAAATGCCTATGTCATGTTTTCCCTAAGACTATAAAAGTCTTATTAATATTTTTGCTAAGCCGCAATATGACATAGTCATGTGTTTCTAAGACTATAAAATCTTATTCATATTCTTCCTGAGACTAAAAGTGTCTTAGTCATGTTTTCCCTAAGACTATAAATGTCTTAGTGATGTTTTTTCTAAAACTATAAAAGTCTTATTCACATTTTCCCAATACTAATATTGTCTTAGTCATATATTTTCTAAGACTATTAAAGTCTTACTCAAATTTTTCCTAAGACTCAAAAATGTCTTAGTGATGCTTCCCATTAGTCATGTTATTCCAAAGACTATAACAGTCTTAGTAATGTATGTTCCTAAGACTAAAATTGTCTTAGTCATGTTATTCTTAAGACTATAAAAATCTTATTCACATTTTTCATAAGACTAAAATTGTTTTAGTAATGTTTTTTCTAAGACTATAAAAGTCTTATTCATATTTCTCCTAAGACTTGAAATGTCTTAGTCATGTTTTTTCTAAGACCATAAAGTCTTATTCATATTCTATCGAAGACTAAAAGTGTCTTAGTCATGATTTTTCTAAGACTATAAAAGTCTTATTCATATTTTTACTATGACTCAAAAATGTCTTAGTCATGTTTCCCCTAAGACTAACGGTGTCTTGGTCATATTCTTCCAAAGACTATAACAGTCTTAGTCATGTATTTCCCTAAGACAATAAAAGTCGTATTCACATTTTTCCTAAGACTAAAATTGTCTTAGTCATGTTCTTTTTAAGAGTATAGAAATCTTATTCACATTTTCCGAAGACTAAAATTTTCTTAGTCAAATTTTTTTCTAAGACTATAAAAGTGTAATTCATATTTCTCCTAAGACTCAAGATGTCTTAGTCATGTTTTTTCTAGGACTATAAAGTCGTATTCATATTATTTTTAAGACTAACAGAGTCTCAGTCATGTTTTTTCTAAGATTATAAACGCCTTATTCATCTTTGTTCTAAGACTCAACAATGTCTTAGTTATATTTTTCCTAAGACTCGAATGTCTTGGTCATGATTTTCCTAAGACTAAAAAAGGTCTTACATGTTTCCGCTAAGACTAAATTGTCTTAGTCACGTTTTTCCTAAGACTAACAATGTCTTAGTCTAAGACTATAAATGTCTTATTCCAATTTTTACTAATACTCAAAAATGTCTTAGTCATGTTTACCCTAAGACTAACTGTGTCTTGGTCAGGTTCTTCCAAAGACTATAACAGTCTCAGTCTTGTATTTCCCTAAGACTACAAAAGTCGTATTCACATTGTCCTAAGACTAAATTTGTCTCAGTCATGTTTTTTTCTAAGACTATAAGCGTCTTATTCATCTTTTCTAGGACTCAACAATGTCTTAGTTATAGTTTTCCTAAGACTCAAATATCTTAGTCATGTTTTTACTAAGACTAAAAAAGGTCTTAGTCATGTTTCCCCTAAGACTAAATTGTCTTAGTCATGTTTTTCCTAAGCGTAACAGTATCTTAGCCATGTTTTTCCAAAGACTAAAGTGAAAAATCGTATAAATATTCTCTATACTCCAAAGTTTCTCTATACACCAAAGCTTCTATAACTTTGCCAATCTCTGTTTTAAGTATTAAAATAATTTTAATATATTATTCGTCCTCCCTCAACGAGAGAACTTGAGATACTGATCTCTGATTGGTTCTTTCACTTTTGTTGTCGTCATCCTGTTTCTATCCTATGCAATGATTAATCCCTCTTCCAATCTGAAAGTGAGCACAAAGTCAGTTAAGCACTGTAATTTCTTATTTTTACGCATTTAACTCCTGTGATACCGTTTGAGTCTTTTTAAACTCATTTATATCAATAACGATATATATCTCGAGAATTATAAATCAGAAATATAGTTTGCTTGTGTCCTTGAGCTTGATGCATATTTCTAATTAAGAAGTCGATACGAACTAAGCCGTGTGTGCAGCATATTTTGTACGTCAGATAAAAATACGACATTTCTATCATCAGTACTAATACGTCTAATCCGTATTAAAGACACGGGTGTCAAACCCCCCTCTGCTTAACGAGCCTTAGTGAGTCTTATGGAGTTCTTTCCTGCGGTTCTGAGTCTGTTCTCAGAATATTAAAAATATACGACGTCGTATAGTTAAACCCTCCTAACGACAACGCGATAAATATTAACCAACTTATGGGGCATGAAAGCTGACTAAATCGTGCTTGATCGTGCTATGGACCTCGAAAATCACATTGTCCAAAATGGACAAAATTGACTTTGAGCGTTCAAAACTTTAGTTTTTACGGAGTTGTTTCAATACGAATTTTAGTGAACATACCTTGGTATGTTGTTTTGGGATCATTAATAAACGTCCGTAATATGTTTTCTGCTTAACTTATGACAATTTTAAAATTTCACAATATTCAGAATTCAAAACTATGATTTCAAGATGTATGTCCGAAAGTGGGTTTATTCGACGCGTCGTGACTCCAGTTTCAATTCTTCACAAAGGACGACCCCGAATTCTTAACACGTGACCTAGTCATAGCTCACAAATGGAATTTATGAAGCACAAATTTTCAACAAGTGACGATCGATGTCCATTTTGGACAAGTTGACTTTCGAGGTCCATAACATTCAAACAAATATATTTTCGATACTTTTATTGGATGCCCAGAGGCCTAATTAATCTAGCGCGGTTTAGTTCTATTAATCTAGCACGGTTAAGCTACCATCCCGTCAAGTGTTTGAATATTCTGAGAACAGATTCGGAACGCAAGAAAAAAATCTATAAGACTCACTAAGCCTCATTAACCGATCACTACCCAATTTAAGGGGTAGGTAATTTGTTAAGTATCAACATTGTTTGAAGAAATTTGTCGTCTAAAACGTATCCCTGAATAAATAGCATGTGGCTCTCAAGTCCAAAAATTTTAGTAGCACTTCCGAACATTTCCGTAAAGGATTATCGGACAATTTAGGTGGGGATTCCAATTTACTCAGGAAGTCACTGGAAGTTATCTTAAATATATATCAGTTTCTTTATAAAGCCTTTCCTTGCCACATATATAAGGGGAATATTGAGAGTATGTATTAGGTGGAGCACAGTCATCACAGAACCATCTGCTACAACCATCACATTGAACTGTAAAGGTTGACTGTAAAGGTTGAAAATATTTACTGGCGATGAAATCTAAATCGCTGTTTTAGTAAAAATCGTATTATATTTGTATAAATGGTGAATTGGAGCATATTCAAGTTATTCACTACCACCGGAAGAATGCCGGGTTGGAGATAATATTTTCATAAAATGCGAGAAACTTCCGTTCAGTTCGATATTGAATTATGAGCCATACGTAATATTGAATTTTAGAAACTGACAAATAAAACAGAAATAGATCCTGAAAGACCACTCGGGTTGCGTTGATGTTATTGTGATATGACGCGATTGGTGTCCTTTCACGGATAGTGGAGAAAAAGTTAAGGGTTCTGGAGTTTGTACCCTAATTACGTTTTCATTCTTTATAAATAAATCGTATTGATGAAAAACCGCAAGTAGATAAACAATAACCCGAAAGCAAATGCCACCATCCTTAACTTTTTATCTCAACTATCGCAAAAAACGGAACATCTAATTTCACACCTGAATAATGTTAATGCCCAAATTTGACACGATAGCTATTTTAAGATACGTAACGTCGTCTAATATTCGTAAATTCCTAATATAATAGCAACTTGGTGTAAGCAACTTACATTTAATTATGCGCATTTATATTAATAAATTATTTATTATTAATATTAGGCGCAAGCACACTAAACAATTTCGATTCAAAATAAATAATTTATTAACGTAAATGCGCATAATTCAACGTAATTGAAGAAAATGGAGTCCCAATTTTACACAAATAGCGATTTGACGGTAGAAGTTTCTGGACTGGTTAGCAAAAATCGTCATAATTATTGGTTGCAATATGTGGGGATCAATCGTTCGTACTGGACTGGTACCCGGGCTACCTAGTGAATTGTCTCGCGAACCTTACCTTAAGAATTAATCTGTTTACTTTGAAGTCAACTGAAGTGAACGTCAAATGAATGGATTTTTCACCAAGTTCACAGATATGGCTCAAAAAATTATAGTAGACATGGTGAGAACATGAGATTAAGCGGTGTCAGGTTTTTCTCTCGGTTTGTATTACAATATCATTCAATACTAGGGTATCAGATGTCCGAAAATAAGAAGGAAGTCCTGTTTTCGGGATGTCCCGCTTTTTAGCTCGTGTTCAACTTTTTAGAGTTAGTTGAGTGCGCACGTTTAACCAAAATGCGCATATTGAAAAGGGTTTTTGGGGGCTTTAAAATTTTTTTAAATTTTTTAAAATGTTTTGGGGATGATGACGCCGACTCCTTTATACGGTCTCCTGCGATCTCCTGCAGGACTAAGACGTATCTCTCCTTTTAGTTAGTTATTAATTTCAGAAATTATTTTAGTAAAAGTGGATCGGCTCGGGGTACCGGCAGATCCACTTCCACCAATCACCACTGGATCTCGCGGTCTCTTGAGGTTATCAATTCCCAGACTTTTGACCTCCTACAGCATCAGACTTACCAGAAATCAGCACATATAAACATATCCATTTTCGTTCGGTTTCTTTCAAATGATCGGCAACACCGATAAACTTTCCAAAGCCCAGGAGCGGAATCCAAACCTCGCGAAGTAAAACTATAATCGTGACCCCACTTGACTCGCACGAGGCCTATTGAGTGACACAAGCTGGCCTCCAACATACATATTAAATCCAAGGCTTTCCGTTCGTTGGCCAGTCGTTTACTGTCCAAACCTGCTTTGTTTTCGATTACGCGAACCAGCGGCAAAATGTAAGTGGTGAAGTATGAAAGAAAATACCAGCTCAACTTAAATTGTGACTTTGTCGGTATCTAAAGGTTTCACAATCCATAAACTGTCTGTAATCACGCTCTTTCTAAATTAATATCCGGGAGCTCAGACTACACTCGAGAATATGCTAGTAGCTCCAATTCATAATCCCACTTGGCAAGACGCTTGCGAGTGGTACGCGATTCGACAGCTCGTCGTAAGTAAAAGAAAATACTACAGCCAGGTCCAAAACAGCCTTTCGACCACCAGTAGCCATAAGTTATAAAAACGCTGTTTCTGATGATAGTTTGTGGGGTTTGTGGTGATTGGACAGTTGAGAAATAGCCAATTTTGAGAAATAGCCAACCTTGAGAAATAGCCAACCTTGAGAAACAGCCAACCTTGAGAAATAGCCAATTTTCAAAACCGCCATAACTTCGGTACCGATGAATATTGCATACATCCTATTTAACATACAATTGACCTCGTGAAGCTCTATCGGAAATTGGGGCATTCGGAGATATGTTTCCGTTTTGTGGTGTCTTTCTCCACTGAATTATTTCGTGCTCTAATCGCGTTTCTTTTGTTCCTGTATAGTTTCCTTGGTGTTTAAACGGCTCCCACTAAAATTTTTATTTTTAGTGTTTACTGTCGTTTATGCTCCCTCTATTCGTGATTTTTTTCTTTTCCACCTATATTTTCTTTTGGGTCACCACCCCCCGATGATCCAGAGATAATCCGCGAACAAGGACTACCTCTGGCAGAAATTTTTTAAGACGAAGCCTACAACCTTGAGTATTCTTTTTATAACTTAGACTAGGGATTTTCAACTTTGTTCCGTGTCTCGCTTTTTAAACAACTATTAAGAAAGTGCCGTTTTTCTGGAATTCCAAACCTGTCACCCTATTCACAGGTAAACTACACTAAAATTCACTTCAAAATAATAGACGAAACTAAACGCAGGTATCCAGATGATATATGATTAAATTCATCAGCAACTATCACTTAGACCTTCTTTTGGGTGTTTGGAAGTATGGATTTAAAAGTTATATATATGCTGCGCCATTGTGCAACTATCTGAATATTACTGACGGTTTGACATTTTCAATCTAAAGGTGCTTTAGAGCTAATAAACTACATATCGCAATATTATTAAACATCTAACCCTTTGTAGTACCGAAATATAAGACCAATATATTTCGGGATTAATCAGGATTTTTACGTCAGATACATTATCAATCTTTCCTACAGTTGCGTTTTCCATATCATCGAAGTGTTCGGCGCATTTGCCACAATGCTTATTGAAATATTGCCTTTTCGAAATCTTTTTCGAAACACCGATCCGGTGAAAATATCCAAAGTCATCGTTATTGTTAGATTTGTTCACTTTTTTATTTGATGGTTTATGACTGTATTATGGGTGTGAAAGGCAATTATTTAATAACCTTTTATTGATAAATTAGACCTTTGGAAAGTAAACTGTGAATTATAATCAACAATGGGGTTCACATATGGAGAACTATTGGTACGCGAAGTCTTCCAATAACTCACCACAGGGGGTATAGCGACGCTATAACCAGTTTCGAATTTACAGAAAATTCATTAACTCTTCAATGTTACGATAGGCCCAATGTCACTTTATACGGACAGTTATATCCTTTATTAAACCTCTTAGAATTTCATGTAGTCTAAGTCTAATATAATGTGCAATCGTTAATGAGTGGGTGATCAATTTATCGAATTTATGATGTTTTCGCTAATTCGTACTCTATGAATTACTTTTATATACGTAGTAAAATAGATTCCTACTTTATATAAGTAAATAATATTTAGAAATACTGAATGAAAATGAAAGTCTCGAAGTGTAAAGTCTTGTAGAAATCGCTCACTAAGGAAAAATGTAATTGTGTCCAATTCACAATTATTTTGTCAGAAACACCTGCTCTTCGTTTCCATCTCCCTTGGAAATGATTAATATTTGTTAATGAAATTTTCAGCATTAGTTAGATAAGTGTTCGTGCTTTCAACTAATATATTTAACTTCGCCATAGGCCTTCTACAAATAGCTCACTAAGCAAACATGTAATTGCATTAGTTAAAATCCGTTACGGTAGGATTACCAACACCCTGTTATACATAGTACGACTCGTTGTAATATGGCATCATTTCAACTGTTTCGTACGTTCCTTATATATTAATAATATATACCGTGAAATGGGTAAACAACGGACCGCTCGGCTCCAGTAAAATTTGTAAAAGTCCGTTATTTATATATTTTTGGCTTCTTTGAAATATATATGCGTTATAGACATGTATATC
>SCLF01086679.1:0-11206 GCA_004367975.1 Mesochordaeus erythrocephalus
GCAAAAAACTAATTAGTGGTAAATTGAGAATTTTGTGTCGGAAACGCTTGCTATTAGTTTCCCTCTAACATTGAAACTAACTAATATGTTTTAAAGAAATTTTCAGCATTAGTTAGCTGAGTGTTTACGCTCAGCTATATTTAGATCGGCTATATTTAGCTTGGAGATAGGCCTTCTAAAAATAGCTCACTAAGGAAAAATGTAATTGTATTAGTTAATCCCAACTTAAATTCATCTAAACCGATTCCCGCGCCAAAATTTTATTAAGTTTGTAGCAATTCTCTTCTGGTAGATATGTTGTAAATGCTTTACTCACTGATGTCTGTTAATTAGGTCTCGGTTGAACAACAGTCGTTAAGGCAAGCACCGGTTAGTGTTTTTGTTCTCCTGGGAGGCACCACTCTAACGGACTTCGGCTTGTGGGTTAACTAGTCTAAAACTAACACTACCAAATAACAATTAAATAATTTATTTATGTACAGATAGTCATCCTTCAGTTCGTATACTATCAGTCATGAATATGGTACAGAACAAGAATTGCAAGGTTTTTCTTAATTACGAAAATCAATTTAGGGCTGAGAAAGTGGCATTTAACCAGAAAATACCACTTTTCGTTTTTTTGTGAAAGGACACTGACAGTATACGAATTGAAAGATGGCTATCTATGGTGTCTCCCAGGAGAACAAAAAACTAACCGGTGCTTGCGTTAACGACTGTTGTCCAACCGAGACCTAATTCAGAGACATCAGTGGGCAAAGCATTTTAAATACATCGACCAGAAGAGAATTTCTACACACTTAATACAATTTTGGCGTGGGAATCGGTTGAGAGGAATTTAAGTTGGGATTTTAACTAATACAATTACATTTTTCCTTAGTGAGCTATTTTTCGAAGCGCTATCTCCAAGCTAAATATATTAGTTGAAAGCGTGAACACTCATCTAACTAAAACTGAAAATTTAATTTAAAAATATATATTAGTTTCAATGTTAGAGAGAAACTAATATCAAGCGTTTCCGACACAAAATTCTCAATTTACCACTAATTATTTTTTTGTTTAGTACGCGATTTCCAGAAGCCTGATTTCCAAGGTAAATCTATCAGTTGAAAGCGTGACTGCTGAAAATTTGATTTTAAAATATTTATTAGTTTCAATGTTAGACGGAAACGAAGGACTACTCGCTTCGAAGGAAAACAACCCGATCAACAACATTCTTCAATTGCTGCTAAATTGTAAAAATGTAGCTGTTTTAATGAGCGGGTGTTTAAATGTCTTGAAGATACTTTCCAGTTCTAACTGCACTACCGGTGATACTTCCAGTCTAATAACGGTCGCCGAAATTATACGTACAACCTGAGGTCTTCGGGTGTGATTCAAACATTTAACCCGTTCTAGTGCCTTAACCAGTAGGTACCATTTTTCGTTTGACTGTTCACTAGGATTTTCTCGGAAACCATGCATTGTATCGTTTTGAAATTTTACATCATTGTAGATTTTTACCGATTTCATTGCCGTCTCACGATCAGTATCGTTTCAAAATATCTCTTGTATTTAGTTTGGAATTTGGTTGTGTAAATTTGGTTGTATCAATTTTGGTTGTGTCAATAAATTAATAATAACTTTAAGTAGTACAATACCCCGAAAAAGGAATATCTCTATATTTGTCCCTTCGGGTGGTTTCTCTCTAAGCGCACGGTGAATATTCTCTTTCTGAAGACTTCCTCGAAATATGTCTTCTACGTAACAGAAAATGTTGTTGTGTTCATACGATCCACATATGCGTGATCAATGTAAAGCCAGAATCTCCGTTTAGAAAATGATTAGGTTAGCTAGATAATTACAAATAATTACAGATAGATAACTTCGCCCTGCACATGCCAATTACATTGTCCACTAATTTGATGTTACCAGATAGCTAATCTCCAAATTAAATGGATATATTGAAAGATTGAGACCTCAGCTATCTAGCGCGCAGAATTTCAGTATAAAATATTACGCTATTCTCGAGAACATGCTAAACGTAGAAGCCGTTTAATTTCTCCCGGAGAAAAATAAATATAGATACCACACCTACCTCATTTGGCGATCGAAGTCACCCGTTCTCATTTTCACGGTAAAGATGTATTGCATCGTGTTGAATTTGGATTTGAATTTTAATTTGGATTTAGTACAGTATTTTCCAAACCAATCATGGCACAAGGTGCTTTTTACCTTTAAATGCCATTTTCTCAGCCTCAAATGGATTATACTAATAAAAAAACTATGCCTTGATATTTTAGTTTAGTACCGATTTGCTCCGACAAAAATTAATCGTCTTCTATATTTCAGCATGTGTCACAAGAAAGCCCCAATACATTTTAATGAATATTTTTAGCGTTAGATAATTAAGAGTTCAATATCCCAATATACCTAATTAATTTGGCGATTAGTATTCTATGAGTTATGGAAAATGTAATTGACATACACAGCATGAACTGAGACATCTGTAATTATCTAGCTAACCTACTGATTTCTCTAAACCGAATTGTATCTATACTTCAATCCTGAATCTATGGATTATATAAAAGCAAAAATTAATATCTCCCCTGGAGCACATTTTGCGAAGCAAAGAGTTCAGAGATAATATGGACACCGTGTGCTGAGGAATAAACAGGACAATCAGATTGCCTACTAATGCGAAACTGCTAGAAGCCTAATCCCAAAAATAACGCTATAAATTTTATTTCGAAATGTTCAAGCTTTCTCGAGAGGGAAATGAAGAGAATATCCAGTTTACGGTGTATTATACTACTTAACAGTCACACCGCCAACTGGCAGTTCCGTGCCAGTGACCCTGTTGTTAGCGTTTTTTAAGGCCTTAGACGTGGCTGAATGTTCGATTCACCCCCTGACCTCCCACCTAAATTGTAATCACAAAAAATTGTTGCCCGAGACGACCTCTAGTGGAAAATTGACACTTTAAAAAAATAGTTTTTTACGAGTTAAGACAGCTGTATCTTAGTTACGAAAACATCGAGCGGTACTTCTTGCGCATATTTTAGGGTAGCTTTCGACCACGAATTTTGACCGGAAGTGAAGCAAAAAACGAAAAATCCGAAAATTGCGGAAAAAACGGACAAATACTTGCCTGTTGATATTCATGTCGTAAAAATTTAAGCGTATGTAGTGGTACGTAACTCTCAATATCCGCACGTAAACTTTTTGAAGAAGATATTTTGGGCCCAATGATAAATCTTGTAGACTTACTATTATTATTGTTTGGGGATAAGAGTGTCGGGGCTTATCAATTTTTCTATATACTATAAACTGATAAAGGATTGGTACAGAGGTAGAGGGAGATGAGGGGAAGAATATGAAATATAAAAGTACAAATTATGATAAAGTATTCGATAGTTATACGAAATAATAATATTGTGCCTAGACGGATATTGCAAATAATCTCATAATTAGATATAATACCGCAGTTAGTATACCTTATAAGGTCAGGAATGACCTAATTTTACCGAAACCAGCTTAAACGTTTGTAAATATATCGGAAATTCTCTTTTCTGACCAGCCCGTACACCCTAAATCAAAACAAAAATTGGAATCTAGGACTGAAAATAGTAGTTTAAACAGGATGACAATCTAGTGCCACTTGGCGAAGAAAGCAGTGATCAAAGTTGGCGGTGTGACTGTTAAGGTTCGTAAAATTTATTTTTTATGAATTTAATACACAACCAAAATTCTAAAGTACTGTTTTTTTAATTACGACAATCTATTTACGGCTGAGAAAACGGTATTTAATAATCGCATTTATCTTGTCAACCGTGAGTTTGAACGCTATTGAGCTAATGGAAAAAAAACTAATGCACAAACATGGAAGATTTCAGAACTCTACAATGTATGGTTCTCGAGAAAATGTGAGGTGATATCTACTGGTTAAAGGTGCTAAAAGTTATTGGTTTCATAAACTCCGTACAGAAAAAAAATTCCTAGGTAGTTATTATGTAATCAAGAAAATCCGTTTGCGTCTGACAAAAATAGATTTAAAGGTAAAAAGGACTTTGTACAACGCTCCGGTTGGAAAATAGGGTATTAAAACCAAGAGATATTTTCGAGAATGGCTAATTTTTTACCCGTTATGAGAAGAAAGGGACTGTTCGTTAGTGATTCTGCTTGATGGCCATCTATTTTGGCTTAAGATTCATAGCGCACACTATAATCCTAGACCAGACCTACGAGTACGTATTTACGGTTTTAAATCTGGATTCGACCTAATATTATCCATATATTTCACTAACGTTTAAAAGATGATGTAAATAATGCTTTGACCCTATTCACTTCTGACACCTCGAGAGCAGCTGCAGACAAGTTGTGCAGGTAGATACAGACCCAAGAAGGCTAGGAAGATAAAAATGGAACATTTTTAATTTTAAAATAGTTCCTGACACAAGTGACGTCGAACACTACAAGATGATTACGGACACGATGAATAGGAAAACCTTGAAAATATCATGTTTCCATAACATTTCTCTAAGACTCTGAGCGCCCCATTGTGGAGGGCAATTCACAAGGGGTTCCGAAAGCTTGACTACTGAAAGTTTAAGCGGATCTGAGTGGCATCGAACCCGAACAGAATGGTTGAGGAACTAGGATGCGACACCATTACGCTGATCGCTTCATTAGTAGACGAATAATATTTTAGTTTTGATCCAAATCTCCCTATTTGACTAACCGTTCCCATATGAGCGTATACGACACTATGGCGTTCTTTTACGCTACGGAACTAAGATAGATTACCGTTACGCTGTGATAGGCTCAGTTCCATGTAGTCGAATTAATGTATAATGGTCTGTGAAAATTATAAATTCATTTTTTGTAAAAACTAAGAGTATATTATACCGAATTTTACCCCATGCAAGTTAAGGGAGAGAAATCAAAAATCAGATTCCTTCTAAATAATACTATGGATGATCCAGATACATTGTAAGAAGATATCAGGATCAATCCATATGTGCTAAAAAAAGGTGGAGAGTGATGAAGTAAACATCGAAAATATTTTAAAGACAATCAAATAGAAAGTTCCGGGTGTCGATTTGGGGACACCGCGGAATTACAATTTTTTTCATTTTCACCCCAAAACAGCCTAAGCTATGACAAAAAAAAACTAACCAAAATATATACGACCCGTAGGAGTTAACAAAGGTCAATTTAAACTGAAAAAAGTGTAATTTCAGTCGGAATTGGTCTTGGAGTTGAACTAATTAAAAATAACGAAATTGGGACAAGCCAGGTCCGCTAGCCAGTGAACCTTGGACCATGTAATTGTTGAAACAGAAAAATAAATTGCACGAAGCCAAACTGCACAGAAAGGAAGCCAGGCCCGAGTCCTTATGCGAACTTGGGAAGTATATTATCCTAGATTTCGGCCTTGTCTACCATTCAATATTTCCCACAAAATATCCGAAAGGAGTATTGAATAGTAAAAAAGTGCCACTGTTTTACACCCCAAATTCCAAATAAACAAAATTGAAAAAAATTCAAATCTATTGTAAGATTTGGCAACACAGCATGCAGTGAAACACGGAGGTTAAATATACTGGAAGGTAATTTATGGTATGGCTTCTCAATGAATCGGACTGGAGATAGATAAACTTGTGGAATTTACACTACAATGGTCATAATTCACTAATAATGACTACAAGCTACTGTAAATGCAAGCGGCTTTAGAAAGCGGGCAATCTGAACGACCCAAGCAGCTTGATTTTGAACACAATCTTTTGAAAAATGTAAATTTTGGATTCTTTAGATTCTTACCTAACGTTTACATTAATAACAAAACAAATTTGTTAATTCAAATTGGTCAATGAAATTCATCTTTATTTTCTTTGTGGAAAAATATGTTCAAAAACTTGTATGAGGGTTATATACAAAAAGGCTGCCTGTGAGATATCAAACATCTCCGTATCCGATAACGTGACAAAAATTTAGCGAACATAAATTTGAAACGAAAATTGAGTGCTTGTTTTCTAAATCATAATCAAATCGAAAACTGACAACATTAGTGATTTTGTCACTTTTTGAAAATTTGTACCTTAAACATCCCAATTTTGGCCTATAACTGGGTCACGTGTTAAGAATTCGGGGGTTGGTCCTTTGAGAAGAATTTAAGCGTCACGAAATCACATTTTTTACTTAACTACATAATGGGTCTATCAGAAAATCTATCAAATACACTTACAATTTGATGTTATAGGGTTTGGCTTCTCGACCAAAGTTCTACATTACCAAAGGTGCGTACTATTGATTCTGCGCAAGTTATGGTAATTTAAGAAGTGAAATAACTCCTTTGGGTAGTTTGGGGGGTTAACTGTACGACGCGGTATAATTTTGGGTATTCTGGGAACCGATTGGGAACCGCATTAGACTAAGTATCGTTAACCGATCAGTTGCTACCTGAACCCTCTAGTTTTGACAGGGGTGTGACATAGTAATTAGCACATGGCCAATTCATACCTAAACAGTTCCATATAAAACCATGTGATCACATGCGCTGTCATAGAACCACCAATGAATTGTAAAACATACCACATAGCAACGAAATAACTCCAAAATTATGCGTAGATATCATTTTTGCATGCCTAATAATTGCTTGCTATACGCATAAATTTTAACAGTTAAAAATGTGACCAAAAATTGAACTTGGCCTGCTGGAACTTCACTATGTACACATTGATATAAAAACACCGGTGAACAAAATAACTAAAAAAGCGGAGTATATAATAAGACTGTACATGGTTAGTCTCAATTTCACACGGACAATTGGTATTACTTTAAACAGATTACTATAGTGACCCGATTGTACTGGTAACCTCGAGATACAATTTGGTACACCTCTAGTCCGTTGAAAATGCGTTAGTTGGTAAAGTACATCTATATGCCATATTTAACCGAGTGGTATTTGAGTGTCGCGACGCTCATCGTCCGAAATAAATTGCGGCGACTCTCATTAAATGATTCGTTTACGAGATTGTACAAGACTTGTACAATATGGTATAAGCGTTTGGGTATCTACGTGTCCTCGTAACTTATTTCAGACGGTGTGTGTCGTGGCAATCAAATACCACTCGGTTCAATGTAAGATATGCTGCCTAAATAATTACAAGTTTAGCTCCCACGCGCCCTTGTTTAGTACCTTCATATATACTTCGTCTCAAATAAGAGATAGACCATTGATACCTTCTAAGTGAACTATATATTTAGAAGAACCGTGGTTGTGGAAAAACATAAAAACATAGAAAAGAAAAATATTTCTTATATATTCATAATTCGTGCCCGATGCCCATTATTTCTGCTATCAGGTTTGGGTGCCTCAAAGCGTAATACCTTTCTGGGGTGTCATTTCATTGGTCAACCAATTTAAATGTATCATAAATTTAGTATGTACATATAAATTGGTTGGCCAATGAAAATACAACGTAGAAAGTAAATTGTGGTCTGAGACGACCATGAATAATAGCAGCTAAAATCCACGGAATCGCATTATGGATATAACAGATTTATAGAAATATATGTAACGTAAGCTATTTTCGGAAAAAGGGGGTGAGTTGGACATAATGGTCTTTACCGGTAATTCCACTTCAAAAACAAACTCAGCCAAGACTCAACCCACGTAAAATTCCGTAGAAGAGTTCACAAAATTCCGAAAGGTCCATTTTATTATTGCAGTGACTGACAATGAAAAACAATGAAAAACGAGAAAAAGTCACACAAATGAAAAATGGTGCGTGGGAACTAAAGGTTGAAAAATACGATAGAAAGTGAAATATTCTGTTATGATACACGTTATTATTTTCTAGAAGTATCAAACATGAAAAAGTTATCAAATGGAAAAAACGTTATTTTTACAAATTGACGATGCCAAGCTATTCTTTGAATGAAGTATGAGTTAATTTACAATGGTTGCTTATGTTCCCGAAATGGAAGTAGTCAATGTGTCGAATATAATTAAGTATGGTACAAAACTGGATTTTTTAAATCCTAAAAAACAACACAATACTTCAGACGCTACCGGACACGAGTCCAGTTAGCTGAGCAGATAAATTTTATATGGTTAAAAATTTCGTTGTAAAAATATAAACGTTAGGTTGCGAAAAAGTAAAAATGTAGTCAGAAATGCTGATTCATGTCACAGAACCTTAGGCTTTTTTTTTAAAAAAATTGGTCCTCTGGTTACTTGCAATCTGGCTTCATTTCTTAGTGTCCTAGTGTGTCAGTATTGTTTGGTTGGTTGAACTAAACGAAGTGTATAAGGTATTAACATTTGAATTTGTCCGTTCAAGCCATTTATATATATTATTTTTAATAATTTAACTTTTGGCGAATATATTTGCATCAAAAAATTAACCCTAACTATAGGATAACGTAATGACTGTAAAGTTTAAAAAATTGAATTCTGACGTACTGTTATTAGAACATAGATGGGTCGTTTCTTCCAATGTTTCCGACGTATACAGTGTACTCCATATAAATGGGTCACTTACGGACGAAACGCTCCACCTAGTGGACATGTATCGTCGATTACATGAAAACAAAGGGCCAATTTCTTTGTTCCGGGCAGGTCAAGTTCATTTTGTTCTTTATTTGAATTTACAATTAAATTCGGGACTTGATCCCGAACACGAACATAATTGAATATGTTCTGATTTGAGTAGTAATACTTTCCTCATGTTTCTTCATGAGTTTTTTTTACCTATTTGGATTGGTGTCATTCGCATTTTGATACGTATGAGTTAACAGGAGAGTTAAATATTCACTATTTATATTTGATAAATATGATGTTCCATAAATTCTTGACATCATAAACAATGGTATTCTGTCGTTTTCGTCTGGTGTTTGCGGTTTTCGTAAAACCGATGTTTTTATGCATAAACAACCACAGTGTACAGGGGATTCGTTGTGATGGGAGCGGGAGAAACTGGTGACAGGTGAAACCTTTTATTATTATTCACGTATAATGATAAAGGGGTTAACTGGACAAGTGACGTTCGAGAACGTGTTCCGAAAAATGTTCATGTTCAATACAGTAATGCAGAGCGGACTCGCCTACCACTAAGATTAAGGATGAACGATAAGATTTAACTCCCGGAGGTTACTGTTAGGGGGGACTGACACAAGCAAAAGATTAAGGCTAATTTAACAACTCAATTATGCTTGCTTAATACTTGGTTTTTGAATTAAAAATAAAAACCATTAGATAAGCACTAACGGGTTGTTAAATTGAAGAGCAAAATTAGGGTTAACGTAGCTAATTTTTATATTTTGCGTGTGTCAATTTATAATTGCGCTATCTGTAAATTTCG
This sequence comes from Mesochordaeus erythrocephalus, assembly GCA_004367975.1. Lineage (NCBI taxonomy): Eukaryota > Metazoa > Chordata > Appendicularia > Copelata > Oikopleuridae > Mesochordaeus > Mesochordaeus erythrocephalus. Next base: position 9,345 of record SCLF01086679.1, read on the forward strand.
ATATTTTTGACATTTTCAAATTTTACAAAATGTAAAAACAAACGGGTTGTTACATTGACTAACCCTAATATTATGCGCGTCTCAGTTTCTAACTGCGAGCTATTTATTATGGTTGGAATTACTTTATTGTTCAAACAATAATTGACCATATTGGTGTATAAGAGTTAAAACTAGTCCGTTATTGATCTCTTATCTTTCACCTCCTATCTTTGTGGTAGGCGAGTGCGGATTTCCATTTGAAAATAACTGAAAACAAGCAAATGACATATACGGAAGTTCATAGTTCCCACTTTTTAAGACATATTCTTGTTCCTCAAGTATAAATACACCCGGAGCTCGTTGTTAGAATGTTAACAATGTCAACAAAACCCAACTACTATTTTTAACGGCTACAAACTGTGCAAATTTAATCCAAAAACCTTCTAGGTTCAATATATTTCTTGGTACAGTGGCGTCACAAAAATTGTCCCGTCGTATATTTTCTAGAGAAGAAAATGTACGGCCCGAGAATTCTTGTGACGCCACTGTCTACCCTTTTAACACAAAGGAAGCAGTCAAGTTCCAGGACACAGCTACAGACGTAACAAAATCAGGAAAATCGAAAAATAATAGTATAAATTAACCTTTCTTGTACGTGGCGTACATTACTGTAAATAAGAATCCGGGAACAAAAAAGAAAAAATTCGATTATTCTGCCTTTTCAGAAGTCGAATCAGACACTTCCATACATACACTTCCATGCAGAGACTTCCCACATCCCATAATTCAGCTGTGTGTTGGGAAGTGGTGGCGCACCAATTTCGTTTTTTTTAAATTTTTTCAACCGAAAAGCAATTTTAACTGAAAAGATATTTTTCAGTTTGAAATTTCCCTCGGTTCACCCATAAGAATAATTGAATTATGGGATGTCGTAAAATAAGACTTTTAAATTTTGGACACCTGAGCTTCATCGCTCCGTTTCTCATCCTTTGCCATTTTTCTTTTTATAATTCTATTTCCCATTCCCACGTCCTCTCTTACATAAAGTAAGCCGGCTCGGACGCTCCATTATACTTACAGTAATGTACGCTGTGTACAATAGAAGTTAATCTCTACAGTTATTTTTTAAGAAATTACACGATGGCATGGAACTATTTCGTTTACAAAAATAATTCAAAACATGTTATTTTTAAATTTTTCCTGATTTCGTTGCGTCTGCAGCTGCATCCCTTGTGTCACCTTATTCGACCTCATCGAAAATATTAGGTCGCTAAATCCATTGAAGATTGACAAGTCTGCTAACGAAATTTTAATCTTCCTAATGACCGTTTAACCTGCAAAGTGTTACCGATTAACCAAATCTAAGAGTTCACCATAATATACCGTCTGATGCAGAGATCAATATAATTATATAATATAAACAAAAATATAGCCCAAACCAAAATAACGGGAAAAAGGCATTAAATACAATACATTTACTATCGTTTTTTTTAACTTCAGTGTGGTACAATTTGAAACTGTACGGTTTAATAATACGAACACAATTATGCAGTTGAATGAATACTACTTTCGTCGTCAGACTTTTCACCTATACAAGACTTAGCAATCCAATATGTTCGACGAGGTCGAATAGCGGATATATCCCAATTGGAGGTCGTGGGACTAAAAATTCATTGCTGTAATTACTCATTGCAACGAGTGAATATTTTAAAATGCAAATGTTTCCATTATAACCACGTTTTGTCATCTCTCCCGATTATCCTTTTTCTTAAGTCGGAAAATTGACTTACGGCTGAGAAATGGCATTTAACTCGTAGGCCGTAAGTGGTAGACCATACGCAGGCAGTAAGTGGTGCACATTTGCACACAGCACCAAAAACAGC
>SCLF01086793.1:0-11205 GCA_004367975.1 Mesochordaeus erythrocephalus
AAGGGCAAAACACTGACACAATTTGGATTGAAACAGAGGTCCGACCGCTGAGATAATGGCAGTATAATTTTGTAAGTGTCTGCTAAATTAGTTACAGTGAAGGGATTTCATCGGCACTATTTTTGTATGAAGGGTATTTGAAACCCCTCTAATCTGTTTGAATTTAAAGCAGATCCATCCATTCGTTCTCCAGATATCTGCGAAAGAAGAGCCTTTGTGGGGTGCAAAGGGATAAAACGTCCAGAACGGTCTCCACTGGTTAAGTAAATAATAAATCGAAATAATAGACTAATTAAGCATAACAACAGATTAATTAAGCGTAATAAGTAAATAATTAAGCGAAATAATAAAATAACTAAGCGAAGTTAAAAAGGGGACTTTAATGTAAATATAAGCGCGCATATTTTGAATTAAATCGGCTCATTCGGTTAAAAGATACATTTATTTCAACATGCAAATGGAAGGATGGGTAACACAATTTGCTTCCGAAGATGATAGCAGCGAAATAGTCACTGCTGTTGAAGGTCAAAATGATGTTGGAAATCTTTCGGATATTTCTAAATAATCAGATGCCGAGTCCATATACTCGGACGCGATAATTTACACTGATGACAAATTGAACATGGTAGTAGAAAACGAAACGGATCTATGCAACATCAACGAAGAAATGAATATTAATACAAGAGTAAACGATATGGAAAAATTGATCCAAGCTGTACCGTAAGTATCACTGAACATGAACAGTTCCGAGCTAATGGAATAAGCGATGAAAACATGGTAATGATTTTAACAAGATGTGTCAGCATCGATGTACCAAGCGAAGCCTATGAGCGGATCCAACGACTGTTATGTCGAATAAAGTTGGAGCTAACCCTGTACCATATCTGCCACAATGCTCGAATTTCCCATTCGTGCACCTAAAGTTAACATTCTGAGTCATTGAACGCTATGGCCCCATACAAATTTTAAAGTCGGACAAGGATAAGGATATCTAGCGGTACGGAAGGGGAACATGAACCGCATACGGTTTTTGGACGCAATGTCCATAACAGGCGAAAACTAGGAATTAGACGGGTCGCGATAAAATTTATAAGCGAAAAAATAACGCACAAGGCCTATTCCATGCGTTATCAAACAAGGCATGCAGGTCAACAATGGAATACCAAAACCAAAAATATTTTGAGTACTAGGCGAGTATATTTAGTACTAGGCCATTCGATAGTCGACAGGCCGCAACAAATTAGCGGTCGTTTCGTACCAAAGAATATTATATTCTAGTTTCTCCTCCATTCCCGTTGTATATAAAACAAAAAATAAAAGTGCACTAAAAAAATTATAAAAAAATAAAAATATACAAAAAAACATAAACGTATATACGAAATAGCGGTAAAAGCAGTCATTATGGCGGATGAAATAACTGTAAATAGCATACATGTGAAATCAGTAGTGCCAGTAACAAGTGATTGATTTATTATACACTAACAATGTAGAACGGAAACAGAATTCAGGGAGAAACGGAACTTTAGTACGCATGAGAATAGACCTAGTACAATCGATCAATGGCTCACTTCGTATTTCCTCTGCTACTTTTAAAAATTACTTGCGACAATGTTTACTCAGTGCAATTCACTTCTATGTTCTTTGTATGAGCCTCCTTATTTTTTATCAGTCGAGGAGGGGGAAGGATGTAGAGTCGCTCGCTCGCTGGCGTTTTAAAATGAATCCATGATTCATACTATTTTTATCTTAGAGTTCAAGTCGACACGACTGAACATTTTATTTTGAATATAACGTCCCACCCCCTTAACGCTAAAAGATACGGGCGGATTCAATAGTTAGAGCAAGCCCTGAAAAAGAAGGAAAGAAACGCAGGACTGCAAGTACATAGCACGCAACTGCTAATCATTCATAAGCACCAGCGAGAAAAATTTACTGTACGTTAACTCCCAAGGGCCGGATGAGATTATTTCAACATGCAAATGCGAACAGTACGCCCTAAAGGTATTTAACCCCGAAGCCACTTACGTTTTATAACTTTCTCCAGAATGCCCACATGCAATTGGATGGTGTGAATTACATGAGTTAGACTGGCCAGAGTATCCGATCAAGCGTGGTTGTTGATTCACCATCAAACTACCGCTTGGTGGTGGAAGGCTCTGGAGGCGAGAGACGCCCACTAGATACGCAAATTTTGGTATTCATAGACATAGTGGGAGGGTATATAAGCTTATTTGACGACCTTAAACCACATAAATGTTGAAAAAGTATATTATGTTGTTTTATGCAACAATTTAATAAAAAACGAATACAGGTTAATTACTGAACGATATTAAATCTGATTCTGGTGGTCTCGTGGAAAACCAAGATCTCAGTGGGTAAAGTAGGGTAATTATGGGCGTCGGAATGTAATTAGGCACTGAAACATCAAACAATCAACGACAACATAACTAGTAACGGTACACTACGAAAATGACGGCCCAATACGAATTCTATCAAGAATTATGTTATTTTGGAACGTACAAAGGCGATAATCAAATCGGTTTTCCATGAAAAACGTCTACAGAAGACATGGAAGAGTATATCCATGAAGCGGAAGACGAAATAGAGAATTTCGCGGATAATGTAAAGAGACAACATGAGTCCGGAAAACTAAAAGTCAGTAGAGCAGAGTGTGAAAGCTTTGGCGAAGTATTTAAGCCAACAATGAAATTGTAAGTCTATTTAGGGAAAGAAGGCGACAGGAAAGAAGACAATGCAGGTGTAGAAACTGAGAGAAAAATGCGATCGGCATGATAATAGACAAACAAAATTGGGATAAGACATGCAAATGATCCAGAGAGAGGTCCAGGAAATGGCACTGCAACTCAAGAGACCAGCACCTGCAGAGGTACAGAGGGAGTGTGATTCCTGTGTGAGAAGGTGAGACACACCTTGTTTTTCGAGAATAACGAGCCATGTCCCACAATTTGGGTAAGATAAATAAGTTTCGGTGTATTTTATGGACAGCAGGCACGTAGTCGGTAAGACATTTGTGAGATTATGGTTAAATAGCAAAACCTGGTCTATGTTAATAGACAGGAGAAGCTAGGTGACCATAATCCCACAGGAGTTAGTAGATGAAGAAAATTTGCTGGATTTGAAAAATCAAAAGTCAGGATCCTGTCGTATACCAACGACCCAGTAGGTATATTGGAAACGTTGGAAATACGTCTGGATTTTGAAGGAGGAACTCTCGGTCACCACAGTGTCTATATAACGGAATTGTAATAGGCGCAAGAATAGAGAAACCACCCACGTTAGAGTGGGTGGTTGGGCTCTATCTGCGAGACCATGGTCGCGGTTTCCAATCATAATCTGCAACGAAGAATTGTGCACCAAAGCTCAGATTAAGCGTATAAATAAATGTTCGGAAAAAAGGAAGGTGAAGGGGGAAAATTGAACACAAGGAAGAAGAAACTTCTACAATCCTTGAAGTTTCTTCAGGGGAATCGGAAGGAGAACTGTTGGGGGAAATGGGATTTGGGAAAGGGAAAAAGAAGTGATAGAGAGCACCTATAATGGGGAAAATTGTGGGGGTGGGGGATTGTTGGAGGAATGCGAGGGAAATTAGTCACAAAAATCGGACCTCACTATCGGACTCAGGAGGGGGAAAACCTGAAATTTTCGCAAGGAGCGCGAAAATTCGAGTCCGGCGAGTCCACTATTGAGGCGATTGGAGCACTTTTCAAATTGGGATGAGTTATTACTAGAAGTCGTACATGCAATAAACCAGTTTCAAAGGAAGAAATATTTATGACACATTTACGTTTGAAAATGGAATGAAAAAAAGAAGTAAAGCAGATATGGAACAAAGCCCTAAAAAGATGGCAAAAGGAAAAAAAAAGAAGAGGAATATTCACCAGAAGTAACTTCAAACCATTTTTAGGAGGAGAAGAAGTCTTAACAAAGGATGGAAGGGGACCGCTACAGAATGAGGCAAACAGAGGATCAAAAGAAGAATATAATACGGCGTGTGGGAGAACTAAAGCCGTTTACCGAAATAAAAAAATAGTTACATACATGTAACTAAAGAAGAAGGAAAAAATAAGACAAAATGGGACCAAAGAACAACGAAGAAGATGGAAGACAACGAAAATCAGGAAGATGAAGAGCTCTGACAATGGCAAACGTGGAAACCAGATGAAAATGGGTCCATAAATGAGCGTTGGGAACGACGAAGTGAACGCCAACATGAAAACTCGAGAAACCTGTGTTTCATTTACGAAAATTCCGGGCAAAGGAGAAGAGGACGAAACGAAGGACGAATGGAAAGAGCAAACGACCAATGGTAGGAAGAGATGTTGGATAATAACCAATGGGAAGCCAAGTTGAAATGGACCAATGGGAGCAAACCAAAACCAAGGAATTAGATGGAATTTGGAAAATATTAATGAGGAGAGGACAATAAGCAAAGAGACAAGATTCTGGGACGATACAAAGGAAGACGACAAGGAAAAATTTCAACGGAAAACATTTTAACCACTAGGGCAGATAATGTTTTGTTTTATAAAAAAACACAAAAACCAGACAGAAAAACATGGGAAAAGCGGGGGAAGTACAGAAATATTAACCTCCACCGATATAGAATAACCCGAATAAATGGAAAAGATTGCCGGTTGGAAAATGAAAAGGACCCATGTGAAAATCCAAAAACTATAAACCCCATAACTGTAGTACCCTGTCGGCAAGTACCATCATTATCAAGGGTTAATGTTACCCCGGTTGAAGTGGTGGTAGTTGAAGACTGCTCTTTACTCCCCTTTAGAACAAAAATAGTGCGCAAAAATCGTAACCACAAAACGATTCGAGAATGTATAAAAGGGATACTGAAGAGAACAAATATGATGCGGAAAAGAAAGAAAACCAGTAACCCGGGAACGTGGCGAAAACATTGTGTGAAATTTTGACAACAACTCCAATAGAACTCCAGGTGCAGATTCCATTGACATGTACAGGACGTGGATGGGAAAAGACGCAAAGACCGAAAGAAAACAAAAATAACGAAATAAGGTGGAAAGGATGAAATCGGAAATCCTAAATCGCACCATGTAATTAAGCACATGTAATTTTATTTTTTTATACTTGTACCTGTGCATAATCAAAATGCGTATATGTCCATAGGTATTTACTGTAAAAGCTTGGGGGAGGGAAAACCGACCCCATTCTGCATTTCATGTAAAGCATACCCGGAAGTCACTGAAAAGGGCTAACTAGAAAGAAAATTCCGAAAACATTACAAACTAGGCGGACAACCAATGCAGTCCAATTTGGACACCTTAGGGGGGAAGTGGGCCACCATTTCGCCATTCTTCCTACGTATTATGGTCGAAACAAGCGAACATACCCTTATGAATGCATAAAGAAGGAGTAAAACGGAATAGAATTACGGCAATTCGACACAAAAGTCATATTTAGATCGAGGTGAAAACTCGAAATTGGATGGCGTGAATTACATGAGTCAGGCTGCCAGAGTATCCGACCAATAGTGGCTGTTGATTCACTATCAAGCAACCGCGTGGTGGTGGAAGTCTCTGTAGGTGGTAGTTGCCCACCAGATACGCAAATTTTGACATTCGTAGACATATTGGGCGTGGGAGGGTATATACGCTTGTTTCACGAGCTTAGAAAACAATCAATATTTCCATTATACCACAAATATTAAAAAAATATATGTTTTTTTGTGCAAAAATTTAATAAAATACGAAAATTCAAAAAATTCAAATCAAGTGTTAGATGTGACAGGAAAGTAAAATATAAATGACTATACTATGCTGTATGGATGACTTTGATATACCTGGTAATATACATTTACTATTATATAACTAAATAGAATTGCGCAATTCGAATCGAATTTTTAAATTTAACCATTTCTCTCGTCTCGACTTACAATATTCGAAATCTAGCAACTTCATTTTCATTTCCGATTTATTGGAGCATACATTGAATTATTTTGAAATTTTGCATGCTTATAGACTATGACATGCTCCATCGAATGGTATTTCTCTTTTGAAGATATCTACCTTGGTTACGGTATTAATTTTAAACAAAGTAACGTCTGTCAAATTTTGTGCTAAGTCTGTCTTTTAATAAGTTGTAAAAACTAATAATGATATGTAGTAATGATATTTATTAGGTAAAGCACTGGGACATAATATCAGCTACCTTAATTTTTTCTCTTCCTCCAGGAGTCTGATTAAAGGCCGGTCTTCGCACAGTGCTGCCTCTAGCGATAAAGCAAAAAGTCCACACAACGGCAATTTGGGATATTGCTCATGAAAATATGCTCCTTGAGTTTTTATCAACCATTAGCATTACACCCTATTTTAGTTACACCGTCACGGTCTATTCTTAAAGCAGCTCCGACTAAGGAGAAAACCGACAATGAAAAGACTCCCTCTCGGATAACGTTTGGTCCCAACCAGGTGAAGGACTATCACCGTTCTGGTTCTCACAGTTCACAAGGTAGTTCAACGAGTATTATTTATACGACGCCAAGAAGTATGGCAGTTAATTGTGAAACACAGGAATTGTGTAATTCTAGTGGACTGGGCCTTATACATACTTATGATCAAGGGGTTATTCGAATATACGTGAAAAATATTGTTGTGTGATACGAAAAATATTATCTATATTTATGAATTTAAGATTATGATCGTCGTTCGCATAAGCCTTGCCTGGCTTATATCCTATTATTCGAATATACATTAAAATCATGTTTTGTGATAAAACAAAATATTGGGAGCCTTTCGATGTGGCTGTCATTTCGACTAGAAAGGCCAATTCCGATACAGATAAAATAGGCATATGATTTTTAAATATTCCTGCAGGCTATGATCCACATAATTTAGTCAGAATTCAATTCTGTGCAAGAATATGTAGCAATTATATTTCTAATTTATCCGTAACAAACGTGGGAAGAATTTAACTTGGTGAGAATTATGTCACACTTATATAGATTGGATATAATTACGATTACAAGTAGTTATCGATTATGGACCCTTTGAACGGATTAATATTACTAACTCCTATGCACCTTTTGAGTCTTTTCATATTCATCGACCAGTTTTTTTCGAAACTGAGCCGAGCTTGGTCAGATTGACCCCCAGGGTCTCCGCTCCCAAATTCCCCGTCGCATCTTTTACGACCATTTTTAGACCGGAAGTACCACCGTAAGTGATACCTAAAAACCGGAAATTGATTTTTGGAGTTGAGAGTGACATAGAATTTTTTGCGTCGAAAAAATATTGGTCAAAAATGGGATTAAAACTATCATTTTAATATCTTGGCTTAGACTTACCAATACAATCCTTTCGTTATTATTTTCAAATTTCAAAATGAAGGATTCTGATTGGTTGAACGACCTTATATAACATGAAGTAACGCATTCTAAATCATGGAAGATTTCGACTGCGTCTCGTTGGTTGATCCCAATTTGTAGAACCCATTTTTTGCCTTCATAAGATTTCATATTAGGGTGCAATGGTTTTCTGTAATACGATAATAAACATGCTTTACACAACATCGTCAGTTGTATTCGCTTGCATATTAAAATTGGCTTAGTGCATGAATTATATTGGTGTTAATATTTTGAAAAAGTTGGACTGTAATTTGAATAAAGATATCAAATTTAGCAACTGTAGCTCATATTCACTCCCGTTTCTGCCAGACATTTCTTTAAATTGTCCACTTAAGCACTAGTTGACGTTTCCGCTGCTATCATTTTCTTTCGTCGCTATTTGAAGAAGAAATTGACTTAGATGTTTAACTTCCAGCATATTAATGACCATCATCAGCTCTATGTAACTACTAAAGACATCTATCACAGTATTGTGCTTCATTCATAAAATTAGTTTTTTTAAAATATATATTCTAATAAAGCTTGTTGGCCATAATTTTGCAGTTTTACCGCCAACATCGCTTCCAGTGAGTTTGTTTTATTTTTAATTCAAAAACCAAGTGTCAAGCAAGCAGTTGGCGTAGCGAACCCTAATATTTTACAGAAAGCGAGCGTTAGTTTCAGTGAATCTAATTGTCCAGCGATTAATTAAAGGGTAGGGTGGTCAGATGGGAGTTGTCAAAAAACGTGATGTAAAAAAGTCGAAACTCTGATGTGAGTAACTCTCAAAACCCACAATTGTTCTCTCAGAGGTAGAGAACAAGGTCCTGTTCTAAGATTATCCCATGTAATGCGTTTTTATCCCAATTAATAATCCGCTAACAAAGACTAGAGAAAATGTTATGGTTGAAGACTACTCCTAGGAATCAAACTTACTCCTAGGAATTTTGAACTTTTTTGTGCTTTATATTTGGGCTTGTCATGAATTCGGACAAAATTCCGACTGTACTCTACTGAAACTCTATATTTCGGCGACCATCGTACCCTTAGAGAAATATTGTTTTTTTTATTAGATGATCGGCGCACTTTTTGTTCGGTAAACTTTCATCGTGCCTTTGACTAATTTTTGACCACGCGAAACAGTTTGCGTGTATCGGGAAGTCCCTTTGGTATACAATTGTGCCATGATAATAACGGCTTTTTTTCAAATCTGTGGTATTTTTAATTTTCAAGATTTGTATGACTAAATAATTAAAAGCTAAAATTATATTTGTCAGTATTGAGAGACATCGTAATTGAAGTTTATAGTACGATTGTATTTTAGAATTGTCAGAATTTTCCACTATTAGTTTGAGAATAGTACGAAGTGAAAACACATCCTTGGATGTGACGAAATATGCTAAATATATGACTAAATTCACGTATTTTAATAAATAATATGAAATATAACTTCAGAGTCCGTCAGCAGGTTTGCCGGTCTATAAACAAAGGCCAATTTATATGCTTCCCTTCTTAAAAACGGACAGGAGCGGCTATGACCAGCACTTGTGAAATGATGTTTTCATTTTTTCAGTCGTTTTCATAATTTGTCTTTTGTTATAAGGTGTAATTGATTTCCGAATTAGAAATGACTCGTTGCACCGAATATCGTTTCAACAAAAACGTTACAAAACATGTATTCCTTATACAAAATCAATTCGTATAGAGAGTATTTTCATATTTTCTTAAGAAAAACGTTTTATACGTATCACAGATAACGAAGAAAAAATATAACTTTCCTTTTATTGGTATTATAATTGTGGCGTTTCTGAACTTCCCGAGATCCTTCTTAATATATGAGTTATATAGTGTGTTCGAGTCGTATTATGTGTAAAGAGTGAATCAGCCGTAAATCAATCGGCCAAAAATTGGTTGATTCTACACAGTTTCACAAATATTTTCTGTGGTCTACATATACAATACATATAAAATACATATTTTACTCTATGCTACTAGGCCCTAGCCGCTTTTCCTCTCGATCAGTCGCATTGTGTACTACATTAGCTTTTAACTGGGTGACCCACCACAGTGGTTAAAGCCACCATGCGAGAACAGGTTTCCCCTATCCCATGCACCCACTTTGGAGCGCCAGTCCCATTATTACTCTATGATACTGGATCCTGACTGGATTATCCTCTCAATGAGTCGGGTTTTGTAAAACATTTGCTCCTAACCAGGAGAACCACCATAGTGGTTAAGGTCATCATGCAAGAACATGTTTCCCATGTCCCACGCACCCCATGTTCGAATATCAGTACGATTAAGTGTTATTAGCTGGACCTAATTACTTTCCTTCACCTTGAGTCCTCAGGATTTGGCTTATCATGATACCGTTTGCCTGGGAAAACTGGAAATGCAAGCGTGATATGGTCTAAGACGAATCATAGCCGAATCGTCACACGGGGTCCTTATATCTAAGTCCGCAGTAGAGATCCTGTTGACCATAACCGTCAGTGGACTATGTCAAAAATATTACTAGGACTTATCTATGAATTCGAAAACAATATCAAAAACGTGATGACCTCAACACATGTACTATAAATCAAACATTTAGTAAATCTCTATATCCGTTTTCTAGTCCATTGTCGAAAACGATATCAAAAAGTGATGACGTCATCACATGTTCTATAAATGTAATTATTCTCTGAAGAAATGAACTGGATTATCTATGGTATCTATTCTATAAGTGGAACATTTATTGAATCGCTAGGTATCTGATCCACTCTTATACTAAATTGGTATAATATATCATGGCGAATACGAAAATGTCATACAAAAGTGAGGACTTCATCACTTGTTCTATAAATGCAACATTTACGAGATCTCTATATATCCTATCCGTTCTAAATGGGATTACTCTTGTGAAAGAAATAACGGGATTATCCTTATCCCACAGCCTATTTTATATAACCAGACATTCACTAGACTATTAAACCAATAGTAACTTTAGTCAAAGAAACGTACAAAATAACACCGAGTTAAGATACACAGTTCAATATAACGGATACCCCATATTGACTAATCGCTCGATTTTGTAAAGCATTTTTTATTCAATTTTGTTCAAATGATATTATTCAAATTCAAATTGGCAACTGTGCTCGCTAGGCGTAACTCCTGTGCACCGTTTTCGGACCGTATCCCTGTGTGTAATAATATTACTTCTCGAAAATTAGTTTCCTCTGTTCTTGCGTTGATCAACTAAGGGTAAATAGGTTAGTTCACAATAAATCTAATTGTCTCCTTCAGTTTGCCTGCATATCCCAAATACTGTCTGAGAAATCTGGTATTTTTTAATTTTTCTAGAAAAACATTATTGGCAATGATTGTGCCACATTTTATCGTGGGCAATAAATAAATAATCGAAAAACATTCCATTTCAGTTAAATATAAAGTGTTTCTAGAGCCCGATCGGAAGTGGCGATCGCTTTAAAGTCGTCCCGAAAGTTTTTGACCAGGGGAGCATGTGTCCAAGTAGTCGAAAATGCCATTTTTGGCGTCCGTGGCACAAAATTGGCGTTTTGTATCGTGATGGTTAACCGTATTATAGAGCAATCACTTAGCAAGGTAAATAAGCAATGACATATATCCATAATTTGACAACAGTGGCCCTTTTTTGATTTTGTTGAGAGGCACCAGTGAGTGGAAACGGGCAAACGACAAATAGTCGTGGATGAAGAGAGTCGTGCTAAGCAATACTTACATAATTCATTGTGTAAAGTATGTCGCAGTGCTTTGGCCGGTAAATATAATTATTACAAGACTTAACACTTATTCAGATACATACTAAGAAC
>SCLF01086794.1:0-19482 GCA_004367975.1 Mesochordaeus erythrocephalus
AGCACTTCCGGTGGCACTTCCGGTCTAAAAATGACCATAAAAGATGCGGCGTGGAATTTGGGGGGGGGAGTCCTGTGGGGGCATTCTGACGTAGCTCCGTTTTGTCGCCGTCGAGACAACACCTTTTTAATTAAAAATATTTTTTTTTGTTACAATTTGAATAAAATTTGCTTCAAAGTCGACACTTACCCGAGAAATCAAGGTATAAGAGCATGGATATATTCACAAAGAATTCTAGAGAGGTAATATATAATCGAGATAAAAATAATTACGACAGATAGAGAGTAAATGAACCAAGAATTATATATTGAGATAAAATCAAAACTGGGTAGACTAAGTTTACCCATGAAAATAATTACATTTTTCTGTTAAGGTAATTTAAAAATAATTCACGGATATATCCTGGCTTGAACCGCTATAGATAGAGGAATATTAGGATGATCGGGTATCGTCCTCGATCACCTTCATACAATCAAAATAAGGGAAGCTAACTGCTCCCATATAGGATAAGCACCCCCTCCATGCGTTGAGGTTCCAGAAGTATGTAAAATGCTAAGAAAATATATAGGTCTCATGGACCAGTTTCATGTTTTTTGGTCCCGCTAAGGGAACGTAGACTGGTTTTCTTGTTGTTATAGACAATTACCAAATTTAATAGGTAATACCAAATAGCCGATTTTACACCATTGAGATACATAATAAATGTAGACAAAAAGGCTACAGTCATTTAACAATATAGGGTATATTCCGTGATCTAAATAAAAAGCCCAATATGTGAATCAAAATTATGTGATTTAAAAATATAGAATCAAATATATAGGAAGGATGGTAGCAGTTGTGTCGGGCTGGTTGAGGAGACGTCAGGAAAACAGGACAAAGATGAGTGGAGTATAGGAGAAGAATAAACTCGCAAGAAGAAAATGAAAGTCAAGTATACAGATATAGGATATATATATAACCATCTAGAGTATAATGCTGAATTGCAATTCAGAATTCTCATATTTTGTTTAAAAGTAGGGAAAATGGGGGTGTCCAAAATGAACGTGAGCTGAATGAAAAATAAAAATTATCACTTGATTAATTGGTACAAATGTTATAGAATTTCAAAATATGGCCATAAACAAATATAAATTGGGACCGGCTAAATCACAATTATAACCAATTCAAGGCATATAAGTAAACGCAATAATTGAGTAAAAATATATAGGCCAGCATGATATGGAAATTATTATTCTAGATAAAAAATGCTAATTTTGTCTGTAGATTAGGACTAAATTAGGACGCTTGGGTCAGATAAAATGGCAAATCTATAGCAATTAGGGAAAAATTTTAGGCAATTTTAGGTATGTTGATAAGGCAATATCTGGAAATGAATCAAAACAGCTATTTTTTTTCTCTCGACATAATTAGCAAATTAAGAAGAAAATACATTCAATTCGAATCAATAAGAGGTAAACCGAAAATGCTATCAAAGTAATAATAATCAATGGTTCAACGTACAGAATGATTTTTACAAATATCAATTGTACCAATTTGGGACCTATTTTTGTACCAATATTTTTGTACAAATATTTTTGTACCAATTTTTTTTTACCAATAGTAATCCATCTATTGAGAAGTTATTTTCCAACACATAACAATTATTCTTCTGAACGATTCGAATTAAATAGATTGGGGTAACAATAGATTGGGATGACAGTTTTAGGTTGATAATTATAATAGGAGCGGAAGACCGGTCACGAGTGGTTCGTGTCAATTAAAACCAATCATAAATCAAATTATACTGTGAGAGTAGGGAATATATATATCGGCACATTATGAAAAATAGCGCAAAACAAATCAAGAATTAATAATTTGAAAATAAATTATTGAAATAATGAAATCATTTAAATCCAATTCGCCAACATCTGAGCATGAAGGATCACAGTGATATACAAGATAAGTACCATTAATATAGAGACAATATATTCTTTAAACGATATTGACTAGAATGTTGCACATATAATAACGAAATGTATAGATGAACGGACAACATTGTGGTTAATATATTCTGTAACTATAAAACATATAAGTCTATAATCAGAGAAAATTTAAGAGATTAATTTAATATGTGGATCATTAAGGGGATTAAAGCTGCATTGGTCTGACACCTATAATATAGAGGCTATAATAGCAGGAAAACGATATTAACTAGAATGTTGACTAGAATTGATTATGATGTTGCAGATTTTATAACGAAATGTAAAAAGGAAGTGACGTAAAAATGAATTGGCAACATTGTGGTCAATATAATCAATAATATAGAGTCGTAATCGGTTAATGTAACGTAATCAATATTATAGAATCGTAAAAAGCTATAACATGGAGAATATATGAGAATAATTTAATAAATAGTACTTTAGATGGTTTAAGTCTCGCACTATGCAACCAAACATTGGACAACCGCCTAAAAGCAAATCAGATGAGCCGCGAATTCTAATCAGACGAGCTGGGAATAGTGACTATGAAAATATTCAAATGCTGGAATTTGATGATATACTCAACGCGTAATACAATTCAATGGATGGTGACTGAAAGTAGGCTGAAAGTGGCGACAGGTCTCATGTAACAAGGCGTCAACAGAGGAGATGGCCATGAATAGAATGATTTACCGCCTTATTAGTCCACTTATTACCCGATTCAAAATATCTTTGACTAACAATATAGGTTTCACAATTTATCGGTTACAATTTATCGGTCTGTGAGCTTAATGAATTGTGAACTTAACTGTTTGTGAACTTATAGATCAAAGCTTTTCAGTGTCGGACATAAAAATTTTATTTAATCTCTCCAATACAAGATGTCTTTGTAAGTGAAACAGTTAACGTTATAAATAATTGAAGCGAATAATAGAACGAGAAAAATTGAGGGCCTATTAATAATTATTTTGCTCATCTGATTCAACAAAAACTATAAATTAAGAATATATAAAAGTAAGTAAAATAGTATAATAAAATCTATTGTTTTCCAATATTAATAATATATATGTTAAATTAAAAATTTCACCAAAATGAATATAATAAAAAATAAAAATTACTATTTTTTAGAAATTTCAAGTGTGTCATAAATATTAATAAAACGTTTATAATGTGAAAGATATATGAGACCTATAGATATAATCTATAGACAGTAATTAAAACCCCTAAAATGAAATGAAAAATCTATAAATAATTAAGTATAAATACATAAAAATGAATTCTAGAGACCTAAATCGAAAAGATTTTGAACTTCAAATTATTTTGATCCTAGAAGTGAATCGATACTCATAGATGGACGTCATGAACCATAGTAGGAAATCTATGTTGTGCAGTCTAGAATGTGGATATGCATATATTAGCGAGAGTTTGGGTATATGAGGTCTATATATGAAATCGAGACTTCTGTAAGAGTAGAAATAATTAAAGGCAGTATTACACATAAAGTTACTTTAATAACGGTGTGATAATGTTAAAATGTTACAATGTTAAAATATAAAACTGTTGTTAAAATGTTAAATTGTTAAATGATAAAAATATGATAATATATAATGAAAAATGTCGTAAGAAATATCAAAACATTCCCTAAAATGAAAACTAGACCATTACCATGATATATATTTCCCACATCCTGAAAACAAAACCGACAGAATCTATAGGCTTGACTAATACCATAGGTGGTCTATGGAACACGATGCACTAGAAGATCGTAGAGGTCATTCGAACACAACGTAATAGGGGTCAGGTACTACAAAATCAAAATAGATTAAAAAATTACACTAGCTATTACACTATCTATAAGGGGGTAAAATTCACACAATTCACAAATCCGAAATTTTGTGCGAAGTTTAGGCTAATACAATAGATTTTAAGATTTCTAAAGTTTTTATTAGGGTGAAGGCAAGTGAATAATTGGATACTCTCTGCTACGGATTATATAATGATATAGACAATAAATGGGAAAAATAGATTAAACATGGTATATTATCTAGACTAAATTAAAATAATGAGTACTATTATTATAATTAAAAATTAAAAAATTAAAACAAAAGTATTTCAATGTCTGGAATCCATTGTCCAAATTATAATTTCATATTGCATAAATGAATAAAAACATAGTATAATTAAATAAAAACGTAGTATATGTACGAAAATGATAAGTATGAATATATATTAAACACATGAGTGAAACAGTAATAATCAAATAAATTACAATAAAACTAAATTCGTAGAATTCTATTTTAAAAACAGTAAATTAAAAATATATATAATGTAAGAAACATCTATAAAATGAAAACAAATCTATAACTATGAAATTAGTTTTGAAAGCAGTTAATATTAACCGATATTGTATTAACCGATATCCGTAGCTATTATTTGCTAAGCGAGTTAATTTACAATAAATTAATAAATGACTAGAACAGGTGAAATATAAATATAAAAATTAGCAGTAATTTATAAATATCTATTTATAAATATAGATTCAATATATTCGATATAAACATTTTGGAGTTAGGTCTAGTTTTGAAAGCAAGTAATATTATCCAATAGCCTTATTTGCTAAGCGAGTTAATATACAATAAATGACTAGAATATATGAATTGTAAATATAAAAAATACTGGTAATTTATACATACTTATTTAAAAACATAGATTAAATATATGCGATAGAGACATCTTGGAGTCAGGTCTAATTTCTAATTGCACTTTTTTGACTTTCTGTGATACCACTTAACATACACAATCATAATTCTATCCAGCAATCCAATCAATAATTTTGCTATAGACTTTAGAAATGAGTTACGACTCGCAGCAGTTAGAGAAAGAGAGTCAAGACTACGCGACCCTCGAAATGTTTGCAGAGGAGGAAATATTGGAACAAGGGAATACTAACCAAATGGATGCGGATTATGATTATGAATATGAAGAGGTCAATTCAGCCGGAAAGAAACGAATGGCTCCAGCTGATCCCAAACAGACATCAGGACAGCAGCTAAAAAGAGGTAGATTTAGTCATCTAACCACCAGTCAACGCGGTAGAGGCTATGGAGTGGAAAATCAGTATGCGAGTCGCGATAACTACAGAGGGGGATATAACGATTCTAATAGAAATAGAGGAACAGGCTATCACAGAGGCAATAGAGGAAGAGCGTCATATTCTGGATATCAAGGAAATCAAAACTATAATGCTGATCATGGTCAACACAATAATAGAGGGAAAGCGGCACCTAACAATAGAGGCGGACAGAAGAAATATGGAAATAGAAGGTCCGACGAGGACAGACCGGATGTAAAAGCCTATACAATTAAGATTAATATCAACAATGATGCGCCCTGGACTGAGCAACATGAGCACATTATAGAGGATCAAGGTCTGGATTCGGAGTATGATTTTACTGACAGTTTGAAAGTGGTAGTATTCAACAACTACAATGACAAAGTACAGATCAATAAGAAACTGCTGTATATGGATTGATTGAGGGAAGAAACTATAGAATCAGTAAGGGGCAAATCCCACAACATTGGGACCAGACAAAAATACCATGGCTGGTTACGTTCAATTCAATTAAGGATATACTAATTATGGGACACTTTTTACATGAAAGCTTTACCACCTGGACGTTTTGGTTCGCTTTCAGTCAAACTGTGTATTGCGGAACGATGATGACAGCGCCAGAGGGAAGATTCAGTGAATACACTCTTTCAGTGGATCCTTATTATAGATTTAATGACGTTATAATTAGATGCTACAGGCTATGGAGTGATCAAAGAACGTTTATGGGTGACAATAACAATGCCAAATATATTAAGAACGAAGCATATGCACTTGTTAAAGAGGACTGTGCCAGATCAGGAAGAAGATATGGACCCGTAAAAATATATAACTTGCCTCAACACTTCAATGGTGTACTACATGCATATATAGAGGAGAATGAATGGATGAGACCTGGAGAACTGGTCATGAATGTGTGGCTAAAAGCATATAAGGAGCGAAGAGTTATATTATTGAACAGCAACGGTAGACCACTAATTTATACACGGACCCCTAATTTTGATAAGCTGAAGAGTGAGCAACAAGCGCATGATAAAGAATGGCAAGAGGAGTTGAGCAGAAAGAAAGCGAATCAAAAGTACGAGATTAAGATTAAAAGAATTAATTGGCATGTACGGTCATCATACAATATGTCCATGAGTATCTACAAATCTCCAACACGAATTGCGATGATTCAATCTAGATACGAACAACTTTTGAACTTTAGGATGTGGTTTACACTAAACCACGAGAAGCAAATTCTATATATGGCAGAAACGGAGGGGTTAAAAAATCCATTGACGGCGTTTAGATTATTACAACCAAAGACAATTGCAGAGCAAAGAAAGGCATTCTGCTGGAGTCGTGCAATCGGCAGAATGAATGCAGAAGCTATAGATCTAGTGCGTTGTCTAGAGTTAACATTATCTGAAACCTGCAAGGATCTAGGCAACATTTTTTGTCATCAGGCTGAGTACCAGAATATGATTAATCAAGGAGTCCAATATAGATTAGAAGAACATAGATTGTCGGTACAAGTCATACAACATCAAGTGGGCATGATTGGTCAAGACTATTATACCAATGACAAACAGAAAGAGAGTTATATGAGAGGTGGAATATCTCATGGTCCGGCGGACATTGCAAAGAGCATGGTACAATTGGAATATCATCAACAAAAAAGAAAGAAAGTGCTATATAAAAAACAGGATATACCACGTGGCAATACAACTTATTCATTAGTCGACCACAATTTGAATAGATATAATGAACATTATGCTCAAAATACACCCATTTTCGAATCACGTAATACTATGTCTAGGAACTATAAAGAAACATTTGAAAACTCGAAAATTTATAAGGACGCAAAATTGAATTTTGAAAGTGGTATAGATAAAGTGGTATAGATTTAATTGAAAATAAGGTTATTGATGTTATAACAAATTTAGAAGATATAAGTCGTATACCTCATCGGAAGGATGATGAAGCCTATGCTGCTAAATCTGCTAAAGCATCCCAAAATTATGTTAACGCTAATAAAAATTTCAATAGGAGTAAAATTATAATGTCAACACCTTCTAATGTCGTAAATACTGATAAAAGGAAAATGTTTACAAGCAAAACAATGGTTAGATGTAGGCAGATGAGAACTAGGTCTACACAGAATAATTTATACGCAGAAAAAGTCATCTCCCCTTACTCTCCGAAGGAATATTTGAGGCCGAGTATAATGGATGGATCATTAGGGTCACCATTTGAATATCCATCAGATTTAGATTCTGACTTAGAGGTCAACAAAAATGTGGTATCTGAGGATGATTTACCTTCTCTAGAATCATTTAATAAACTCAATAGTGCTAATAATAATACAATAGGTGATCTTCAATGCCAAAATAGATATAGTAATGAAAATATAGTCAACATAGATACGGAAACGGAAAAAAGTAGGGTTAATAATTCACTAGGCGAGCAAACTAAAAGTAGGAGGGGCACAGATAGGTCTATAACGGATAATTTAAGTGAAAATGGTCAGGCGGAGCATAGACAGATGGTAAATTATAGGCAGGAGGAGATATCAAGGGAAATACTACAATGTAGAGGGTACTAATGTAGATTTTATAGAAGGTAACTCAGACCTACAAAATGTTTCATCAATACTAGAAAATAATTTTATTACTCCAATTACAAAACAATATAATACTAGACATACATATATGAATTGATATAAGTGATAAAAATTGTAAAATAAATAGAAAATACATTGCAGATAGAGTGTCTACCGCCAAATATTCTATAAATGAAAATATACTGTGGAGCATGATTGATGCCACAGAAATAAAACAAATCTAAAAGGAGGAGTGAGCTTTATGGTAGACAATAGAAAAACGAAAATAGAAGCTTTAATCATTAATAGTTATTCTTGGAAAAAAGGGGATGGTGGAATAGTCTATAACAACACAGAATATGGTCATAAACGAATAAAAATAAATTCTAACATAATGAGGGTGAAATGGTTTGCGTGGTGTATGCTACTTACTCCACATATAATATATACTCTTAGGTGCATAATAGATTGTACACCGAATAGATGAGTCTTTATTTATAATAGAAGCCTTGGGTAGGCTAAATACGAAAATGCTTGATATTAATAGTCTTAAAATGATAATAGACAGGCCCACGTTAATTTCTACGAGTTGTCCACCAGTAAGTAGAGATTTATTTTTCATAATAGAAACAATAATGGTTAAAATAAGCACTATTCTTAATCTAAATATGGATATCTATTCGCTAAAAATTATAAAAAATAAACTTAGTCAAATATACGATAGTCAATATCAGGACAATCCTTGGGATAACATCCTCAGCTCTCAAACGAATGTAGAATCAAGGAAGTCCCGGCACCGCTGGATCCAATAGAACGTATACGAACGAATGAGAATGGTAATAAGGACACTCTAAATGATTCACACATTGTGGCCATGGGTAATGTTGATATAACTAACGAATATGTGGGAGAGACGTTCGCGGCCACTGTGACGGAAGCTGGGATTTATAATGAGCCATCAAATAATCAGGATTTAAGGAATATTATAGGACCAAAAATTTATAATGTTAATCTGAACTCACGTAGCGGAAAAACGCAAATTTTAGATAATAATCCGGGAACAATAGAAAATCAGAATATTATAATAAGCTTTGAACCTAAGACATTATGTATCGGAAAAACCAAATTAAGAGAACATGAATTTTTTTGTGACTACAATATAGGAACATATAAATCGCAAAACGGACATATTCTGGATGAATACCCATTCCCACTACCTACAATTCCGGGGCTAGAATTTAGATTTAATAAACAATCATTATTTCAGTAACAGATGTTACCGTGTTTAAATGATGCATACGTGATCCTGAATAATGAGAAGATTAAAATCCCAAAAACTAGTAATAATTTAGGTAAAATTCCCATAGAAGTGAACGCATATATGTCAGTCTTATATACTAATATCAATAGACCAATAGTCAGTAAATTACAAAAACTAGTGGATAGATTTCCAAATATAGGCTTTTTTCTCCTATCAGAGCTGGACACCACTGAATATGAATTACAAGGAAATAAAGTAATACCCATAGGTTATAATTCTATTGCACATGACTATGTAAATATTAAGAATAAGAAAACTATCTTAAGTATGATTTTATTTAAAATACAGTTCAAAAATCAAATAAAACAAATAAAATGTCCACCACCATTCACTATGCTATGTGTGAAGAGTAAAAATTTTATTTGTAACTTAGCAGTTTTTTACAGACCAATAGAAGGTTCAATAAAATGGGAAGGAATTGGAGGAGCTGACATTTTTCAACAATCAGCCGATATTATTATTAAAACGCAAAAAAAGGTTCCGGCTATTTTAGCAGGTGATCTAAATGGTAATTTTAATAAAGCAAGAAATACATACCAACGAACATTTATTCCGGCCTTTAGAGGGGTTCTTGGGGATTATACAAATATGGTACAAGGGACAACATTTCAAAAAATGGGAAAAGGAAAACAAGTTAGGTATTCACAAATAGATGTAATGCTGCAAAAAAATATAGAATGCTCTTCTAAACATTACTGTGGTAACATTGAAATAGGAAGTGATGGACATGATATCGTAGTATTAGAGTGCACTATGTTCCATTCAGAAATAGTGGGTACAGTTGAATATGATAGAAGACCGCCTCTAAGTCGTAAAGTCTTAAAAGAACTTGCATTTTCTATGATAGATACATTATCTGAAAAAATATCTAAATTCACGTTATATGATAATATAGGACTTACAAATGATCTTAGTGACAAGGAAAATTACACCATTACTAACTACAACGAAAACTTATTAAAATACAAAAAATCCTTTAGTGCAGACTACCTTTTTGAATTTATAGACCAACTGAGTAACATAATACAACCCTCTACGTTACACAAAATACCTATCTATAATAACCCACAAATACTAAGTACAGAAACAAGACAAATACGTAACATTCTATACTGTCTGAAAAGAACACTTTTGGAGGAAGGAGAATCTACTAATAATCATAAAATTAAACGGGTATTAGATACCATAAAACGTATAGCTAAACATAGATATCAAAGAGATCGCAGACAATTTTTTGTTAATAGCGGAGTTACGGAATTTTTTAACGATATAGATCTTTTTAAGCTGAACAAAAAACTGAACCCAAAAGATAGAATTAATGCTACGACGAGGGAAAATGATGAAAATGATGAAAATGGCGGAGGAATTTAAAGAGGTATACAATAAAATTGATAGGAGAAATATTACGACAAATATTATCATAGATGTGACAGAGTTTATACCGGAAATCATAGAAGATGACAAATTCAGCTTTGAGGAACATCTAACTAATTGGGAAGGGTACAGTGCCACAAGTAAATCATTTTTACAGTGTCTTAGGTCACTTAGACCGTTTACGAGGGGGATTGATTGTAACATTAATGGACAAATTCTAAATGCATTACCATATGAGTTCAAAGATTTTATTTTTGCAGCAATTTCAAAATACATGTACAAAGGTATTTTTCCAGATCATTTTCTAAAAACTAAATTTTGTGCGATCCTAAAACCGGGTGATGTTAATAAAATTAAAAATAGGAGATTTTTATCTATAGGTAGACCGGAACAACAGTTGCTTATGAAGGTAGTTGCCACCAGCTTACAGAAATTTTGTGAAAATAAAAATATCTTTGATGACGCTCAATTTGGATTCCGAAAATTTATGGGATGTGATATGGCGGTGGCATCCATAATAAATAATCTATCTAGAATAAACAAAAATGCTATAGCGGTAATAATTAGTCTAGATCTTAGCAATGCTTTTTTCTGTGTGAGATTTGACATTATTAAAAAGATTCTGAGAAAAATATGCAAAAAACATATAATGCTCTTTTTTGAAAGCATGTTGAGACAACGTAAAGGCTGCTTGATCAGTGCAGGCAAAAGATCGAAATCTTTTAATATTCCAATGGTAGGGGTGATGCAGGGAGAACCTACGTCACCCCTACTATTTAACTTGGTCATCAATGGCTTCGTTAAACATGTAGTACCAAAAACATATAATAGTAATTTTAATATAGGAAAAATGGCGCAGTGTTACGCCGATGATAGTATAATTGTAGTATGGGACACGAATATAGATAGAATTATGAGCAGAGTAGATTCTATGTTAGTAGATACAAATAATTATATGAATAACTGTGGATTTATGTTAAATGTGTTAAAAACGAAAATTATGATTATAGGAAGTAAGCAAAAAAGGGCATCTATGCCAGATCCAGTAATTACATGTAATGGTGCGTTGAAAAAAGAAACAGAACTCAAAATTCTAGGTTTAAGATTTAATCAAGAACTTAAATTTTATCCACAAATAAGTCATATCTCACAGATATTAAAAGCACAAATTTTTAGCATTAAAAATCTTAAAAATATAGGGACTAAAAGACAATTATTGAAAATTGCATTTGCATGTTCTTCGGGGCTATATACTTTTGGACTGGGAATTCAAGCTCCATGGACACAACTAAACTATAAAAAAATACAAGTAATATTGAACAATCATATTAGACTCATCCTAGATATAAAACTAGATAAAAAGAACACGCTATCTCAAAAAAATATGCTTAGACTGGCTGAATGGTGCCCTATACACTTAATCCATAAAAAAATGAGTCTATGTACCATGAATAGGATAGCACGTAATAAAAGTCCAAAATATATGTACCAAACACTATGTGAGATGATGCAGTACAACGACCAGAGCTTCTATGACGGTAGGAGGGATACTAATAATCTAAAATTTGTAACGCAATTAACAAAGGGATTAAGAATACCACATCTAAACAACAAGACTAAAATGGACACTAAAATTACGTATGAAGACAAAGTCTTCCCGGGGCCCATAGTAAATGGTTCAATGATCTACCATTATCTATAAGGGAGCTTTTTGGCACAAGACAATTTGATATTCAAGTCGCTTTGCACATGTCCTCACAATGCTACCACAGAATAGAGCTAAAGTATAGTAAGTGTTCGTCATGTAGTGAATCTTTACATGTAAACCCAGAAAAACTAAGGGTAATGGCCGAGAATGTCTTATCACTTCTGAACTCACGATTACAATATGATCAAATAATTAAATTAGAAGACAACACTATACGTATGTTGGCTGATTTAAGCCCGTTTTACGCACCTAGTTACAGTGATTTAATAGACGGAATTTACGACGAATAGCACAGATATACGATAAAAATCTAGAGGTTGTCATATAATTTATAAAATAAAAATAGATATCTATTTAAGTATGCCCATGGTATTAATTTCAATAATTACATATTATTTCAGAAGAATAAAACCTATATTATTGCAACGTGCAGGTTTCCATGGGATGTATCATATGGAATTCAAATGTTTACTCCTTTGCAGACATGTAGTGTTGATATGCCGAAATTGTATAGATCGATGTAAAATACAATATTATACAACATAATAAATACATAATTCATACATATTGTATATAACATGTAATTATAATAAGAAACCATGTAAAAACCTCATTATATTCTGTATAATCATATATTTGTAATCATATAAATTTGAATATTATATAATTAACCGTACAATACTAGACTTTAAGATGGTACTAAGGGAGATTTTTTTGGAGTATGGGGCTACTAAGGAGGGTATACGGATATGGATATTCTTCTATATAAAAGTTAAACATAAGTTTATGATTAAGTTGTAACCTGTTGTTATGCTAATGGATTGAAAAACTAAGCCAGTAGATTCAACACGAGTTATGAATAATATAGACATAATCTAAAAAAAAAACCCAGTTGATAGAATTATAGAGACTGATAGAAGAATATGCCTAACATTACTGATCATATACGATGGCTTTAAGGGATAATATAGAAGTATAGGACGTAGTAAAGTATTTACCTAAGGTCATTTCATAGGTTGAACAATATCGAAATTCGGCGAATAAATATAACAATAACTATAAATAGGTGCATTGTAATATCTAAAATAGAAAAGTGGTTAATATAAGTAGACAATCTAAACAATCAAAAATTATAGAATATCTATAGGGACTAATATAGGGTGAACCCTTTTGTGCAGTTTACTTACTGACATCTAAATCATATGTTGTGCATTGTTGTGCATTGTTGTGTTCATCTGACTATGGATATAGTCCATAATATGTATTCTGACTGTAAAAGTTACCATTTCATTTAATATTAAATACAGAAAATAAGTGTTTTCAAAAATATTTTATTGGTGACTTCGTTTACAAAAGATAATACAGGAACGTTTAATGTTATAAATCGAGGCATAGTGGTACACATAGAGAATAGGTATTTTGGTATACATGTAAAGGTATAGTGATAACCGGAAAAAATCAAGTGTGAAAATTACCGATCTCAAGAAAATAAGCGTATTGGCAGTCAAACATCTAGAAGCTGATATCTAGATTATGTCTATGGGATATTCGAGAGGAATAATAGACTGAAGGTGGTATTATTGATGCAATATGGCTTGAAAATGAAAAATCGATAAGTAATTCTAGAAAAATCTAGAATATTGGCAGTCAAACATTGATCTAGATGCTAATATCTAGATTATTGTTGCGATAATATTTATGACAATAAAATTTTGAGCTATAGAATGAATCAAAAATCGATAAGTAATTCTAGGAAAAATCTAGAATAAAACAACGAAATGGGATACAACGAAGTGAGATACAAGTAGGATTCTAAAGAAAATATCTATTTCTAATCTAAATCATGGGTTTCGAAAGAATCGGAGGAAAATGTGGCTTTTTTCTGGGGTGGTAAAGTTAATATAGATGGGGGAATCTCATCTATATCATATTCCGAGGATATGTATAGGTATTCTGGGCTAATACTAACTTTTCTATATCTAGTGGGAACTTTAGTGGCCCGTCGTCCCTTAAAAGAAAACAAATTATCCAACAATGTGGTAGTATATATCCCTATTTCGGCCTCGGCTAAATGTAAAGGGTGCGGGATTTGAACCAATTTTTTGGGTAGACCAAAACTGGGATTTAGGGTGGCCAGATGCTTTAAATACCGGATGGTTACCAATAGAGACCGGAACTTGAGTAGATTAGCTGGACAGGCGGGATCCGCACAACAATTATTGTTTTGACCTTCAGTTGTAACAGATTTATACAGGCGGGAGGAATGAGAACAGCTGGATGCGCTTTATTGCAACAGGTTAAAAAAAAACTTAAAATTGTAACGAAAAACATTCGCAAAAAACATTCGCAAAAAACACTTATACGTAAATCTAATTAGATATATAGAAGCTTAAAAATGACAGTGGAATCTAGAGACGGATGTATAGAATAATATATAGGTAAAACTAATAGGTTGCCGGAAGTGCAACTGAGAGGTTGATAGGTCATAATATACCAATATTCCAATATGGCCAGTATTTAAAGTGAGATACGTAAATAATGTATGTTATGTTAAGCGGTTCATAGAAATAGGTTACCGGAAGTACTGATAATTAGTCATTAGTTTGTTTCGTGTATTCCAATAGAGGAGTGGTAATGAAGAACGTAATTTTGACATTAAGATTAGCTGAGAGATAGGGGGAGAATAAATATAATTATATATAAATCTAGATGTATTCCTAGAAAGTAAACATAAACGAAAAAGCCTTAATAAGACAAATGTAGCCAATAATGTTGTCTGATTGGCCAAATTAATTAATGTCCTAAGTTATACTAAAATCTACAAAAAGAATAATTTAACTGAAAACGAAATCTAGAATGGAAAAGTAATTATAATACTAAATCTAGAAAAAGAATAATTTTACTGAAAAATGAAATCTAGAATGGAAAAGTAATTATAATACTTAATCTATTGGCCAAATTAATTAATGATCTAAGTTATACTAAATCTACAAAAAGAATAATTTAACTGGAAATCGAAATATAGAATGGAAAAGTAATTATAATACTAAATCCAGAAAAAGAATAATTTAACTGAAAAACGAAATCTAGAATGGAAAATTAATTATAATACTAAATCTATAAAAAAAGTATACCGGAAGTGCTGCTTGCATTATAATTCTAATCAAAATATTAAAATCGAAAAATGGGAAGACATAATCATAAATGGGGTACTATATAATAAAATATCTATTATAGTAAATAGGTTTCATGTTAAATCGGAAGTATTGGTTGTGCTATAGGTTTGTTATGTTCCACTATACTGATGCTATATCGGGAAGAAAATCGGAAGTGATAAACGTAAGTGGAATGAACAAACTACTATTTATGCATTCGGTAAAGAAAATATTATTTAAAATGCTTAATCCAGCGATAACATTGATCATAGACTTAAGGTTATAAAGATAAGAACCAGTAATAGACAAATGCACCCCAAGAGATTTTCTAGGGAGAAATGTGATTCCATAGATAAAAAATGTTTTTAAAAATCATAATACTAAATCTAGAAAAATAATAATAATACTAAATCTAGAAAAATATTAGAAACGAAAAACGCAATTTAGAAAATAGTTAATTGGGGCTATAATATACAGACGTTTGAGGATATAATATAATAGGTTTTTTTTACGCGCATTTGCAAGAACATTTCCCATAGGAAATATTTTTTTTAACCATGCACCTGGTGGCCAACTCCAATGATAAAGCGGTTTGAGCGGTCATGTATTGGACGGTCGCTACGCCAACTGAGAGATCCTCATCCTCCAAATATGGAGTCACTGCAAAATCAGCTAATATGTTCTCACGATTCTCTATGCCGTAGTAAAGATGTAAACACCGCAACAATAGTTTACTCCATAAATTTAACTGGGTAAAATCTAGAGTAATATAATCTATAATCTTAGTTTGATCTATAAAAAATAGACTAACTGCGCTATGGGCTGCCACCTGGCAGTCAAATATGGCGATAGGATTTGATCTATTGTGCGGGTAAGATCTAGATTTACATGGCTATCTAGAAGTGGGATTTTTTTGTTATAGAACACCAGCTGATTTGCAGAATTCAGCTTCCCCACTGAAAATAAAATTTAGGGTTAAAATGATGGTCAATAATATATGATATGTTAAATTACATAAAATAGTATAGTTTTATATAATAAAAATTGTCACAAAAAGATAAAAATAGTAAAAAGTATAAATCTAAAATTTTTATGGAAATCTAGAAATTGGATGAATCTTGCAATAAAGGACATACCATATAGAATATTAATACCTAAAATATATAGATGAATTTAACTTACGGGTAACCAAGTCATGCAGCAACTCGATGATTGTTTCGCCAACCAGATGTACAGGCAGTTGAAAGGAGTTGATCTTGAGCGCTTTGAACTTTCCCAGACAACACTGTAGATTGCAGTACATCCGTAAATGGTCTGTACGTTTACACCCGGGTTGCCGCATATATAAAACTTGCCATGCTCCCGAGCCATAATTCTTTGAAATACAATATAGCCATTGGCTTGCCATAAAGGGGGTGACTGTAATTAGGCCCCGGAGTACACCCATTTTGTCAAGCTCCTGAGCTGTCAAGGACGCTTTTGCCGTACATTTTTTTGTATAATCGACAATTGTATAGGGACCGTTGTTAGCCTGCATGGTCTTTTCCGGAAGCCTGGAAATATTAATATTTAATGTTTAAATATATATCTAGAGTAAGAAAACAAATAATTATAATAGATCACAATCTAAAAGTTGAAGGAGTATATATTAATCAGTCATTCAGATCTAGATATACTTGTTTATAATGTAGAGGTCGTGATGCAAATTATATATATTTGAAACTAATAATTAATTGATTAACAAAAAATGATGGTATATAGAAATGTAATCTATAAGGGACAATCGATAGTCAATCGTTCAGGTATAATAAATTTAATTATAATATAGAAAAACAATTAAGGCCTAAATGGACGTCTATACTAAAATGATTTCAGAACAATTTATCTAGATAAAGTGGGGAATAATAATACGCAAAATTATTTTAGGACTTAAATGCACGTCTATACAAAAGTGAGTTCAGAGTAATTAATCTAGATAATGACTGAAAATGCTAATATTTAAATATATATTAGAATAAATAACAAATAATTTTAATAGATCATAATCTAGGAGTTGAAGTACTCTATATTAATCATTCATTCATCTCTAGAAATATGTGCTTATAGTAGAGGGGTCGTAACGCAAATTATATATATTAGAAACGAATAATTTATGGATTAACAAATAATGATAGTAGATCATAATCTAGAAATGTAAGCTATAGTGGTCAATCCTTCATGTATAAGAAAACTTGTTGATAAAGTAGGGTTAGTGACGCAAAAATATTTTAGCAAAAATATTTTGGGCCCTAATTGGACGTCTATACTAAAATGACTTCAGAAGTAATTATTCTAGAAAAAGTGGTCAATCTTTCATGTATAGAAAACTTGTTTATAAAGTAGGGTTAGTGACGCAAAAATAATTTAACTGGAAAAATAATTTAACTGGAAATCGAAATATAGAATGGAAAAGTAATTATAATACTAAATCTAGAAAAAGAATAATTTAACTGAAAACCGAAATCTAGAATCAAGAAACTTGTTTACAAAGTAGGGTTAGTGACGCAAAAATATTTCAGCAAAAATATTTTAGGCCCTAAATGGGCGTCTATACTAAAAATACTTCAGATAAGTAATTCTAAGCCCCTACAAAAAAAAGTAAAAAAAACATGAAGACTATTAATGTAGTGTAGGTGACACATTTTAAGAAAAAAAATCTAGAAATACAGTGGAAAAATAGAGACTTTAAGGCAAAATAACCTGGCTTCAAGTGTATGAACGAATTATAGCGACATAAAAAGGTGGGACCATTAATGAAAGTAATAAGACTGGTCAACAAACTATTTCGGCATAATATGAACAATGAGGTTTTTTTTAAAGAAAAAAATCTAGATCGCTATGCAGTCAAAAAAAAGCTACAAAATGTAAGGATTATTCGGGAATCTGGGAAAGAATATGCATATTATTAATGTAGTGTTGGGGACACATTGGAATTAAAAATCTAGAATTAATGGCTAAAATAGAAAGTGAGGGGAACACTATTGATAAATAATTATAAAACCAGTTGATGATATATTGGTTTGAGATTTCGAACACTATAGGATACAAAATGCTAAAGTTGCTTTGAAATCTAAAAAAAATCTAGAAGTAATAAGATCATTCTAGATCTAGGAATAATAACTTACACAAGATCAATCTCGCGTCGGAGCACCGGAATGGGGAGATCAGATGGGGTAAACTGGGCCATCAATCGTTCCCTGGTGTCATGAGCCCAGTATCGCACATGCTCGAATATTGTGAGTGGAGCAATAAACAAGGAGCTCACTAGAACTAGTGTTTCCAGAATCTAGAATAGTATAATTAATTATTTATTATATCCTAAAATAGACTGGCAAAAATCCTATTATCTAGAATTGAGTTGGAAACAGTGAAACATATATATAGGTACGTAAAAATTAAAATGCAATTAGGAAATAGAAACAATAGGAGATAGAAGAAGATAGAGTAGTATTTTTATATACATAGAAAAGTTTTAGGATAATGTAGGGGTGGTGACGCAAATGAAAAATTGAATCAAAATTAGTAAGAAGTATCTAAAAGGGGACATAGATTTAGGATTCAAAACATTGACTAAAGGATAGGAATAATCTGGTTAATATATGACATAAATCTATAAGAATAGGGGTGGTCGATAATTTGGGTGTCAAAGAACACGAATTAATAAATAATATGTCTCAATAATTATTATATGTCTCAATAATTTTTGCAAACTTTATTCAACAAATGAAATAACAAATTATGAAATTACTTACCAAGGGTCGTTTTAAGGGGGTATATGGGTGATGTACCCCCCACAATCTATTAAGTTTTGAGGCCGGTAATGTGTCTAGAGTGCCGTGCCGATTCTGCCAATCCATAATGATTTTTAGGCCCTGTAGAAGTTGTTTTGAGGCCTCTTCCTTTTTCAGGTCATGGAAATACTTCCGTGCCTCGTAAATCACTATCGTACTTCCGGATAGGGTCTCCATCAGCCGGGATGCTGTTGAGATGGTCTAAAAAATAGGGGTGATAAATCCAATAGGATATAGGATTTATGGGTAAAATTGGGATATACACTAAGAGGGAGATAGGATATATTTGAAAAATTAAATCTTGAAGTTATAAAACTAATAATATATAGGCACCGCAATGCGATCTAGGAAATTGAGATGACAATAGTCTACAGAGAGTGTTGAGATGGTACTACAAATACTACAATAATTAGGACAAAAATATAATAGATAATTTAATATAT
>SCLF01086905.1:0-11202 GCA_004367975.1 Mesochordaeus erythrocephalus
ATTCAGCTAACTCATGACACAACTTTTATTGAAAAATATTCACTACTTTTTAAGTGAAAGGGAAATGAACAACTACCAATTAAAAAAAACTTTTCGCAGTTTTTCGCGGTCCGAAATATAGTTAGTCTTGTTACATTGATTTATAGCTAATTTATTGATGATAAAGGCTAGCCAATAAATCACTAGCAGACACAACGGGCAGTGAGAAGACATTAGGGATATACTTCCTCCTTAATATCACTATGTTTTAACTAGGGGATACCACCCCAACTCATTTTTACCATCGTATTGCTTTTAGTACAGTTTCGCCCAAACGGAGCGTTGTACAAAGTCATGTTTTCTCGCTATTTTTTCGCTGTAATTGCAGTTTCTTAATAATAAAAAAAACTGCGGTTTGGAACAAGCTTGCTGGACACAACACTTTACCAGGTGTTTTCAAGAATTTGTGGACAACGTAATTAATTTTGGTTTATCTAAGCTGACATTTTGTCAGTAGTTGGACCATTCATTTGTAGATCATATGAAAAAGAGAAGACGAATCTATCTCGACTAAACCACATTCTACGAAAAAAAACCTTGTACAGCGAGAGTTTTTACAACAAAAAGAGAAGCACTATTCATTACAACAAGAGAGAGAGAGAGACAGGGACACATCAAGGAAGACAGGGAAAAAGACCGGAAGTGGAATTGGACGAAGAATAATAGACATAAAGGAAATGAGGAAAATAAAATTTTATGACCAAAATAGTGACATGTATTTGTATATATATATATATATATATTTTATATAAACATTTATTTTTGCAAAAAACGTGTAAAAATGGGGGGAAGGGGAGTATTGGGAAAATTATAGGACAAGTAGAAAAATTGGGGTGTCCAATTTGGACACCTTGAAATACAACTCGTAGACAATGCTTCCCTTCTACAATACGGACAATGGAGCTTAAATGGGAACGGGGAAATACGCGTGCGAGTTAATTGAGACCAAAATTGAAGCCAAGGTAATAACAATTACACCTTTTTGTTAAAAATCGGAGAATACCGAAATTCCGAAAAATATGTACTTATTTTAACAAAGGAGAACAGGCAGGTGAATTGCAATCAAGTAGTGATATAATCCGTATCATAAATTGGGGTCCTCGAATACCAAAAACAGGACAATCAACAGAGCGGCTGACGAACCAAGCCATTAGTTGGCGTGGGAACCGGTAGCTGAGGGCAATTAGTTGAAGTGTTACAACTAGTTAACGCGGGAATACGTACGAGGGGAAGATGGCGAACGAAACGCTAGGCTCCCAATATGAATTTTACCAGGAAATATGGAACCTGGGTTAATATAATGGAGACCGGCAAATTTATTTTCCAGAGAAGACTACAACGGAAGACATGGAATGAAGCCTGCAACATGCTGACGATGAAATGGAAAATTCCTTGGAAAACGTAAAGACCTATCTCGAGAACAATGCTTCGGCGAATTGGAAGAGAAGGGCTGGGAAAGCCAAAGCTATAATTTGGCTTTCTTACTTAATCACAGAAATTATCAGGAAGGCGAGCAAAAGCGATTTTCCATTTAAACATAGAAGACATGAAGACGGAGCTAAGTAAGATCTTAACAGCCAACCAGCCGGAAGAGGAGATGTAAAGACACCTGGAGAAGTTGCGAGAAGCAGTGCGGGAAGAGCACATAAAGGAAAAACTAGAAGGACAGCATGACCCCGGAGAAGTACACGTTAGCACGCAGATTCAAACCTCCACAGGTCTGTTAGGCGAGCAAAAAGGACGGAAAGAAGATTCTTCAAATGAAGGCGACGCAGAAGACACCGGGGAAAGAGGGGGTGCGGCATTGGGAGCAGTGATCAAAGTCCAAACCGAGTTTACTAAAGTCTGTGAGTACAATTGGGAAAGATACGAAGGGCGGAGCGAACGGAACAAGAAGCAGACGCAGAAGTTGAGCGAAGAAATGCAGTAATTAAAAAGAGAAGTCAAGGTTCTGGCACCGCAATTTAAAAAAATTGTGTGAGCAAACCGGACATACAATGTTTGCTGCACATTACAAACCCCAAGAAAACTAAAAAGCGGTATTGTCAAAATCCGATCCACACCCCGTGTATATATTATTCAGTGCAAGAACAATTTAATTAAAACATTTTGTAAAAATAAGTGAGTTTTTGGAATAGTAGAAGCGAAGTCGGTAAGACTTTTATGAGACTGTGGTTAAATCACCAACGCTATTATATGTTAATATATAGCGGACATGAGGTGGCCATAGTCCCACAAAGGTTAGTTTGGGGGAAACAAAAAAGACAACGGTAAAATTTTCATCATTTACCAACGACCCTGTACATATACTAGGTGCATTGGAAATGGGTTTAAAATTAGAAGGAGGCTCTCTGGGGCCTAACGGAAAATAACCCGAGCTCTTCGGCTCGGGGAAGCTGGTACTGGATCACCAGAGTGGGTGGTGCACCATCGGTGGGTTAAGTACACAGTTGTATACAGGGTGTGAGAAAATCCTGTATGAATTAAGAGTTTTCACCAATGAGTAAAGCATTAATAGAGGCGGAAATAAAGGAACCACCGGAAGCAGAGTGATCGCCAGATAAAACACCTGGGGCTGCTTAAGGCAATCTATCGGCAGAACCGATGGGCGCGGTTTCCGATTCGAATTTGCAATACTTCAAGAATTGGGATTTGGGTCGAGCAAGGCCGTCCCTTCACAAAAATAACTCCAGTAGAGGGCCATTACGAGCACAGCTGGAGCAGGAGAAATACACCAGTGAAGTTGGGAAGAGACAAACGGAAGAAGGTGGAAAATCAGCCAAGAAGGAAGAAGAGGGCACAAAAGCCCGGGTTAAGTGTTTGTGTAATTATTTAGACGACAAGGAAAAAAAAAACAATATAGGATCCGGGAATGAAGAAACTTCGGAAATTCTGGAAGCAGTATCTTCTCCAAGACGTTCTCGGACAGCCAGGAAAGACTACATACCCGCCAGAAATTCTCGCCTTAAAAGATGCATTAGTGGCACGGAGTTTGTCTGGTGGACGTACTCCAAGTGGTTAGCGTACGAAAAGAAACTTTCCGCCCAAAAGGTGAAATTTGCCAAATGGTGGTCTAGGATTTCTTGAGTCGAAACCAGAAACCAAAATAAGCGAACGATAGCGACAACGAAGAATCGAAAGATGAAAATCGGGCACTCGAGACCCGGGATGAGGAAATACAATCAAATCCAGGACGTGGGCAGAACGTGGACCAGGACGTGGCCAAATTGAGGGAATACGTAAAATCCAAATTACGGACACTAAAAAAGAATGGGGAGATATTTGAAATTAAGAAACAAATGTAGGATAAATGAGAACGAGTAGTTATAAATCGATCTGGAAAAACTAATCGTTCCTACAAAATGGGCACAGGAGACCCTTTAGGCGTACAACGACCTCATGGACTACCCTGGAATCTATAACACGAAGAAACTAATAGCGGAGATATTTTTGGTCGGGAATGGAAAGTCAGAATCCCCTGTGGGACCATGGCAATTGCTGGCGGTGGATCTGATTGGTCTTCTTCCAACGACCGACAATTCACATCAATTTGAACTGGTGGGCATTGATCACTTCTCGAAGAAAGTGGTCGCATGCACAATGTGTCTCGGTAAACGCCCGTCTCCGCCCACTCAACCAAATTACAGAAAACGTCCACTGAGTGTCGATTTGGGATATACCAACGAAGTGTCTGTACCGTTTCTAAGCTATGTCATTATGGAAAAGGTTAAAGATAACCGAGTTTTCCAGGCGGAAGGAAGAATCTGTTCGATTGCAATACACTACGCAATCCTGGCAAATCCTCTCATTCATATGCGAAATCTCGTATCTATTTATTGACGATTGTTGCGTGCGACAGTATGACTCTATCTAGTTGTACAATTTTTAAATATATTTAAATCATCTTTATATACTTGTTCTATTGTTGTAATTGTACTTTATTTGTGCATTCGATTGAGATCTTCTGGACGACTTGGATTTGTTGAAATGTTTCAGTTTCTGGTGCACTTTTTTTAAAACAGTATCTCTCGGCATTTTTGAATTCTTTGTAATAAGGCCAAATATTTTATACGCGTTTTATATACTTAGAGAAGAGGTAATTTCAAGCTGTGCACTGGTTTTCTCACACGCAGAGTTCTGATCTTAAATTCTTTTAAGTTAAACTTATCACCAAGTCTGGCTGAGTTGATAAACTTGCCCCCACTGTGCATGATTGAAATAATTAATATTCCAATATATTTCGTTATCTTTCTTCCTGCATGATCATAGTAGTTCGAAACTTGTCTAATATATATAGTTTAATATATACAATGTAATATATAGTTTAATACATAGCTCGGTGATCAAATATACGAATCAACTCATAACGGTATCTTCATTCAAACACTTGGGAGAGTGTATAACATATACATATAGATACACACAGATTCTTGCATGCAGTTAAATGAAAAAAAAGGTTTTCAATAGATCGCTAAATACCGCAGTTATTAAGAAGATTCTGTTTACTTCTTATCATTCTTCATAGTCTATAAGACTTGAGGAGTAATCATGAGATCCTTTGTTTCTTTTTAGGTTATCTTCAGACGGCGGTGCATCAAGGTTGTAAATAATATAGAAGCGAGTGTTGATTAACCAGCGAAGTGCTACCGCTTGAACAAATGTAATTAAATATTATTTTTCTTGTAATCGATACGTGTATATCGAAATGTTGAAACTGTAGGTATACAAACCGTACCCATTGATACCGCTATTTTAACGTAATTATAAGGAAAGCACCGTACACTTAATTTTTATGAACAATGGGGTCATGGAAAGGTTCCTACACGATCGAATCTGTGAAAGTCGTGGTGCAGTATATGTTGGACCAAATCTCAAAGACAGGGATATCGAGTTTTGGTACGCAAAATAGGGACTTATAAAAGTCCCGGTATGATAGGAATGTGCAAAAAGGACTTGCATTAGGAAAAATAATGTTAAAATTAGTGGCGGAAAAAAATAAAAAAAACCTAATGATTCTAACCTGGATAGCTAGGTTCTGGCTTAAAATCATGTTTTAGTGTTTATAAAGACATATGACAAGGTTAGCATTTAAAAGAAAAATATTTAAAATTTCCGCGTTAATTTTACATATTTTTACGTATTTTTTCGTATTTTTTACGTATTTTTACGTATTTTACGTATTTTTTACGTATTTTTTTACGTATTTTTACGTAATTTTACGTATTTTTTACGTAATTTTGCGTATTGTACGTATTGTTTGCTATTTCGTTTTGATACTTACAGTATTGATACTCATAATATATCAATATTTACTAATCGGTAAATATATCGTTTAAACATTTTATATTGATTTATGCTTTCTCGGCAAGCGTAAATTTAGCTTGTTAATAAAATCATTGATACTTCAACAATATTGCATTATTACATTTGGTCAAGCGGTAATACCTCGTAGGTTAATTAACACGCGCCCTCTTATCCTTTGTAACCCTGATTGTACCGACGTCTGAATATAATCTAAAAAGACTTGCGAGAGACTGAGCACAGTGGATATCACCCAAGATGAACTTGTAGTAGAACGTCATCAATTGCAAATGAGACTTAAATCAATGCATCGAGAGAAAAATATCGGCTACAAATTGGGTACATATTGACTAGTATGAATGAAATACGCCTACACAATAGGCTGCTTTATATTAAAACCCAAAGACCCGTTATTAGATATTAACTTGCACGAGGTCAGAGGAAAAGTCATCGGTTTATTTTTCAGATTTCTATAATAAAATTTATTCAAGTAAAAAGTTCAAGAATACCCCCTGGATGGTCGGGTCGTAATTTTTTTCAATCGAATTTTTTTTTCAATCGAAATTAGGTGATTTATACGTATTTTACACTTCACGAGGTTAGAGACAAATTGTAACCAATTGGCAACCGGTCAGACCTTTTTTGAATGGTGATCTATTATTAATGAATAATAGAAACTTGGGAAAGTTCCAACAGAGTCTAATTTGGTATTTTTCGCATAGTCGTATGACGGTAATGTTCTCATTCTCTAATACCTACCCAAAGTCAATTATATTTATCTGTAAAAAATACCATATACAGTACCATAGGAAAAATTAGAAGGCCTAGATTTTTTTCTCAATCTTAAAATCCATGAATATTTTTTAATCAAATATTTACCATTTCTAATGATAAACATTTGATTCAAAAATATTGATGGATTTTCCCGAGAGACGGCTCGAAAAAAAAAAATCATTTTAGCCACCGTATTTTTATATCGATAAATATATTTGTATATGAAAATCAGTCAGTTCTAGACATTTCCGGGACATCGTTTTAGGCAAGGGTCCGATTTTAACTACACCGGGGGCCACCTTAACGCACCACTGTTTTGTTTGCGAATGTGGTACGTTAAGGTGGCCCCTGGTGTATTTCTATTCAAAACGTGGTAAGATTAGATATAAATATTACATACTCTAAATACCCTAATAGTTGCCAATTTAACAGTTATTCATCGTCTGACAAAGTTAAATAGAGCCTATAAAACCGGCATCCTGTCTGATTAGACATAATAGGGAATATGGTCTTTCGAATAAGGTAGTCTTTAAGTCTCTTCCTTGTGATCAGCCACAAAAGGTCACCTTGACATATAAAGCAGATTTTAATTTTTACCTTTCTAGATTTGGGCGTATCAAAATATATTGAAATAAGATCGAGACTAGTTCAAGTTTTTGCACGTGAAGAAAGTTCTAATCAGACAGTTGAGAAATGGAAAGCAAAATGAAATGAGATCAGCAGTGAAAGAAGTCTTATTCCGGCGGCCGTTCTTAGTCACACTAATATTTACTCTATGGATGTGTCACACAATATGAGAAACACTGTATAATTGATAGTAAGTGGTATTTAATAAGGCGTTTTGGACACGTTTTCAATTTCACACCTAATTTTTGGGGTGTGTCCATCGAAGCGAGTATTTTCGTCATTATTTGACCGGAGACGGGCTGTTAAATTGGCACAAAAACTAGGAATTTTGTGTGTCCGTTTATAATTGCCTTTAAATTCTAAAATCGGGTCAGGTAACGCCTCAAAATGGGGTCAAAAGAAAAATACTCTCTAATTTTTTGATTATTCTTATTATTTTACGGCTGAAACTGATAAAAGTACGCCGCCAGGTCACGCGTAAGAAAAATATATTAACCGAACAATATTATTGCTTGAAAAGTGGTTTTTTCTTTTTTTTTTTAAACTTTAGTTAACATTCTTAAGTTGTCGGATTATGAACCTTTTAGTCATTTTAGTTTTTGTTACCACGTATCCATCCAGAAGAACAATAATAACAAATGTTGGACTGAGGTCACACTGCTCATTTTAAAATTCGAAATGATTTTTTTATTAACTAAATATTTGGTCACAAATATTGGCACATCTATTTAAGCGCATTTAACTACATTTTTTAAATGGTTTTTATTACTGTTAATGAATAATGTGGTATTGTAAAGGTTTCGACATGATTAAATTATTAGTGCTTTCGTAAGGCACTGAAAACGTGCCTAAGACGTTCATTCGAAATGCCGTAGAAAACCGCTGATCCATTGGGTCACACGCAATACTGCAGATTTTACGGTTTTTAAAACAAATATAATAGATGTGCCTAAAAAACATTTAGATATTGTTACAATTAGCGAACATATATGCAATTGATACGGCTCCACACGTAACGGTTAAGTAAATATGTTTTTATAAAAGTAAATAAATGTTCTAGAGATTAAATCTGTGACATTGCGGTAAATGTACAGACATGAACGACATTTTCACTTTATCACGCATTTATGCCAGAGATAAAAGTTATTTTTAAAGTGGTTAAGTTGTTAAAGTGGTGCTACGTCGAATTTGCCCCCAGGACGTCCCCCATAATCGACCATCCAGGTTTTTTAAAATCTACTTTAGTGGAGGCCAAAAACCGGAAATTTGTTTTTCGAAGCGGGAGTCGCACTAAATTGTTGCCCGAGACGACCGCTAGCGGACAAGTATCTTTAACAAAATACTTCTAAACCGAATTTGTTTGCGCATTTTTTAGGATAGCTTTCGACCACGAATTTTCACCGGAAGTGGACGCAAAAAACAAAAAATCCGAAAAATTGGACAAATCTAGAGCTGAAATTATTGGTTTCATTGTGTCAATCTATATATGTGTCGCACGGCACAGACTGTAGCGTGAGGGTAGAACCATTTCTTCAGCGTACGGGTTAATATACAGTGAAGTCATAAACATTGTCCGATTTGAAGTGGCGAATTAAGAGCCTTTAAATTCCACGCGAGTTGATATTAGGTGTACGGAATTTAGGTCCTTTCATTGACCGATAATCAATTGACGCGTTATCAAATATACGAATGGTAAATAATGGTGACTTCATTCAAAGACCTGGCGGGCCATTAACGAATTGGACAGACGGAAATTCCGTTACAGTATATTTATACTTTGATTATTGGATTACAAGGTATTCTGACAGATATTATAAAAATATAGTATTATTTGTTAACCGATAAAACATCGCCGGTTAATCAACACGCCTCTCCATTGTAATACTTAAAACAAAGCATTACACTCTTATAAAGATTAATTAAAGTATTTTAATCATCCCGTAGTTAAACTTATATTGCACATTTGAGAAGAATAAACCCAGATAATATCAGATTATCTAATTTGTTCGCGGCTTAATATATTGTATCGGCATAAATATACCACACTAGTGTCCAAAGTGCATAGAGTCCAAAGTGATAGAGTTTTTCATTGCGGTTCCGAATCTATTTTCAAAATCCTTCGTACAGTTAACCCCCTCTAAAGACAAAAATGAGTCGAATATAGTTGATTTTGACCGTCCTGAAATAT
Organism: Mesochordaeus erythrocephalus; assembly: GCA_004367975.1. Taxonomy (NCBI): domain Eukaryota; kingdom Metazoa; phylum Chordata; class Appendicularia; order Copelata; family Oikopleuridae; genus Mesochordaeus; species Mesochordaeus erythrocephalus. The sequence goes on from SCLF01086905.1 coordinate 8,930, forward strand.
AGTTTTAACGCAGTTGTTTCGAGTCGAATTTTTAGTGAACATACTTTGGCATGTTTATAAATCATAATAAAATCGAAAAGTGAAAAATTCGTGATTTTGTCACCTTTTGAAAATTTGTTCCTTTTTCCGTCCAGTTTTTGGCCTATAACGGGTCACGTGTTCAGAATTCGGGGTCGGTACTTTGAGAAGAATTGAAGCTAGAGTCATGATGCGTCGAGCCCACTTTCGAGCCAATCCGACATACTTCACGAATTTTGATATGTTATAGAGTTTGGCTTCACGATCAAAGTTTTACATTACGAAAAGTGCGTACAATTGATTTTTCTCAAGTTTTTTAATTTTTTAATTTAAGGCTTCACAATAGGGGTTTTGGGGGAGGATAATTTTAGACATTCTGTAATCAGATGAAAAAACCGCAAGAAAAAACTCTATCAGACTGGCTAAGTCTTGTTAACCGACCTCTTGCTCTCTAGAGCCAATATACCATTGGCAATAATTTACTGTGTTACATATACAAACCTTGGGCCTAGTCCACTCGAACTAGCGATCCGGAAAATACGTTTTTGAGTTTCATGCCATATAACCACGTTGATACAAACAGTTCTATAGTGAAGCCCATGACTCTCGCATAACGTTGTTTGCGTATTTTGTTAGCGACTAGAATAATTGATTTATTCGGATTTATTTGGTCGAAACATAGACTTGAATACTTTTGATTCTGAAACTGAATTTTCATGAGTAATTTTTTTTGGCTTAAACACTAGTGTCTAGAGTGGACCCTCCTCCCATGGGTCTAGGTAGAAAAATCTCGGTTAAGGAGACTTAGCCAGTATGATAGAGTTTTTTCTTGCTGTTTCTTCATCCCATTACAGAATGTCCAAAATTACACTCCTTCAAACAGTTAACCCCCTCTAAAGACAAAAATGATTTTGTCTACAATTTTTGAAAATTTGTACCTTTTTCGGTCCAGTTTTTTTTTTTTCGGTCCAGTCACGTGTTAAGAATTCGGGGTCGGTCCTCTGAGAAGAATTGAAGCTTGACTCATGACACGTGGAATAAGGCCACTTTAGAGTCAATCTGACATACTTCACGAAATGACAGTTTTGACTTAAATTCGCCCACTATTAGAAAATCTATCAAATACCCTTAAAATTTGATATGCTAGAGTTTGGCTTCACGATCAAAGTTTTACGTTACGAAAAGTGCGTAAAATTGATTCTTGTCAAGTTATGGTAATTTAAGACTTCACAATAGGGGTTAACTGTACGAAGTCGTATTTATATTTTATATTGAAATTTACAGCGGCAGATATTTTCAACTGTAAGTACACATAGTTCCATTTAGCATGAGCAAAAATCCATATCTGGCAGTTTATTCGGGTTAGGCCCAATTATAATGACCATAAAAAATTCCAAAATTTCTCCAGCATTTTAAAGCACATGATTTTGCGATAGTGGATAAATACTATAATTGTCACCTGAAATGATCAGGGGACAGAATTGCACGAAGCTTGAACCTAGGCTAACCCTAATTTTGCTCTCCAATTTAACAACCCGTTGGTGCTTATCATAATTGGGTATTGTTCGCCGTTAATCGTTGTGGTAGGCGAGTCTGTGCTGTCTCCAAAATGAGTGATAATCTCAAAAAAACATAGACAAGCGCTATTGCCGCTTTTCCGGTCGATTACCCTTAATTAAACACCGACTATAAACAGGACGGAGCCTATATCAACAATGAGACTTCAAGCATAGGCACACTATTTTGCCAATTTATGCATTTTTTTATTTGATTAAGGATGATACTGCCTGACTCTATTGATTCTTTACAACTTTTTGTTAATGGATACGTGACCAATAGCCACGTAATATAAAGGGGTAGCGAATATTAATTTTTGTAAAATTTTACTTTTACCACACCGAGTACAGTGGTGTGGCAACAATTGGCAGCCGTATATTTTTTTCTTGAGCCGTCTCAATGGAAAAAAAATCATGAGGAGTTTTTAATCAAATGTTTACCATTAGAAGAGTGATATTTAACTTTCTAATGGTAAACCGTTGTAGTTATTTTAGTGGTTTTATTAAGTATGATGTGTTTCCGAACATCTTCCTAAATTTTTGAATTTTCCTAAATTTTGAACCTCATAATATACCGATATATTTCTTCTTTTGGTATACTGATTATATGGGACCGCGCGAAAATAAGGAAACTGTTTCCTTGTTTTGGCGCGCCATAATAATTCCGCAAATAGTTGTTAATTATGTCGTCTAGATACC
>SCLF01087015.1:0-11201 GCA_004367975.1 Mesochordaeus erythrocephalus
CGTATAAAACAGCCTTAAACTAGTAATGCGCCCTATAATAACGGTGCGCCCAATAATAACGCTTTTTTCGAGTTACGAAATCGTTATTATTGAGCGCATGGACTGTATACTAGAAAGGTATTTTCAATAAGTATTCTCAATAAGTCAATGTTCAAACATGCTTTCTATTATTATATACATACTGCTATACAAATTGTCGAAAATGACAAAAATCTTATCTTTCTCTCTAAAATTAGTGCTAGTCCAGTCGGAAATATTTGCAGGTGTGCTCCAGTCACATACAAACCCTGGTTAATACCGAATGTATTTTCAATCCTGGATATTTTGGTGGGCACCTAGTGGAAGAGCATGGTTAGTGACCTTTTAACCTCAGTTAAATATGTTATTGTATTCTCCGTAATGGAAAAGCTAAAATAATGGACTATTCATAATATTAAACCCATCTTAATAATTGATTTAAGACATCATACCAGGTGCTGAATCTCATGAAATCACTGGCAGATGCTGGTAGAACTATTATATGTACAATTCATCAACCTTCGGCCAGATTGTTCGAAATTTTTGATAATTTGTACGTGCTACAAGGTGGTCAAGCCTTATACAATGGAAAAACAAGCGATTTGGTTCCGTACTTGGCCTCACATAACTTGGTGTGTCCCAAATATCACAATCCAGCTGATTTTATCATGGAAGTAGCTTCAGGTGAATTTGGGCATGAATCCGTATCCACGCTAATTATAGGAATAGTTCATAACAGAATAACCGAATTTAACTCGTAAACGCAGACGTATAAAATAATAAATACTCTGATAACTAGAACACTCACTAAATTCGGGTGCTGTTCATCGGAGCGAAACTTATCGCTATATATTTTTTGTTTCAAATCGTAACGGTTCCTTATAAATTCGCGTAATTAAATTCTGACACACAAAATATTAAGGTTAGCTTCGCTAACCCTAATTCTGTTTCAATTTAAGAACCCGTTTATTTTACATATTGGAAAATTTTCGCTCCGATAGACACACCCCTTAAATTGGACGATAAGTAACTTATAATTCCCTCGACGCAAGTCGGAAAACATTACATCATGTTTCCCATAGAACGCGCGGCGACCACAGGCTTAATTTGTGTTCGTCAACAATTTATAGTCAAACACGAAAAACGAACTGGCACACAAGTTTATTGATTAGATTATCCATAGTAGGGAATAGTTATTTTTCGGACATTACTGATTGGTTAGAAGTTCGAAGACTGAGTAACATAAGCCTCTTATTTCCCATTTGAACAACCTTTTCAATACAATAATAATAGATCGATTAACCTTTATTAATTGGGTCTCTGTTTGTGCTTGATTTATCTATGTGTGTGTGGTCCACTGGAAATATCTTGTCTTCAATAGTGTTCATGAGAAATAAAGTTACACGTGTCTTTCTATTGCGTGGGTATCACTTAGTAGTAAATCTACTTCCGTTGCGACATTGGCTTCAAAAATTATTACTTTGCTACAGTCATCCATTAAGGACCACCACTAGATTCCGCCATTTAATAACAAATATAAATATATATTAATAATAGTGTGATACAGTCGCACCACGGGCCACCTTAGAGCACCAAAACCGCATTAACGCACAACTTTTTGTTCGCCGAAAGTGGTGCGTTAAGGTGGCATCCGGTGTATTTTCACCAACTTGGTAAAAATATCACGCTTTTTGAAAATTTCCAACCCTAATAGTCATATATATTTATCGATATATTATTAAAATGGCGGAGGGTAGACAATCCTTAATGGAGAATTCATAACCCGGTTGCTTCTTGTATGAGACATTCAATAAATGCTTACTTTCCTTTTAAATTTCGAACGACTAAAGATTAGTTCATTGCCATCTAATGTTATAAGTTTGATTTTAAAATATTCACCAGTGTCCGTGGTAACTGACAAAAGGTCTCAAGAATGGGAAGATAGAGCTACAGGGAACACAATATTAGCCCCTAAAGTGCCGTTTCTAGATGAACGAATGAAGCCTTTGCTTTTCAAGGTTATAAGTTACATTTTAAATATTCATGGATGATCGTGATAAGGGGAAAACCTCGCAATCTAGAGAAACATAATTTTACTATTTATAGAAATTACAACTTAATTTTTGTATTGCGCCCTCGATAAATAGCTAACATTTAGTGGTCCAATTTTGTCTTCAGTGAGAAAATTCACACACGGCTGAGAAAATGGCATTTAAAGTTGGTTTTATTAATGGCATTATAAACTAATGAAATTACATTCTCCCTTTATACTCGGCTTCTAGAAGACTAATTTGCAAGCTGAATAAACGCTTAGCTATAGGATAAATGCGAAATGGTATCTACCGGTTAAATAGGGCTAACATTTCTGGTCGGTTAAACTACGACGCTAGACTACGACCTTTTAGGATTTTTCAATTTTTAGGTTGCCTTCGGATCGCAATTCCCGGCCGTAAACATATGCGCAAGAAATTTCTGTTTTGAATTGCTATTAGATTTTTACCAATCGTAAAAAATAATAAAAAATGTTGTAATGTGTTTGTTAGAAATCTTTTTGCAACAATTTACTGATTACTGATTAAAGATTACAAAATATCAATTTACAGTTTCTAGCTGACACTTCCGGTGATACGTGTAGCCTAGCAAGCATTGCAAACCATTCTACGTATGAGTTAACAATTTTCCTTACCAGATCAAGTAGACCCCTTGTGAGGTATATGATGCCTGGTCATGTCATACATAAAGACATACCAGGTCGTTGGTATAAACTGGAGGTCGCTGGCGCTTTCTTGGAGGAGGGCGAAAATCAGGCTTAACTATTATTCAGTCACATTACTGTTAATACAGACTATTCCTATGGACTGCTAAATATATGATTATAGTCGTCGTTTCATTATTGCTATTCTTTGTTAAAGATTCTTCATTGCAGTCTACTTCTCTTAATTAATCTATGTTTTTTTACATTGTGGGTCTAGTTTTGTGCCAGACTTCGTAGGAGTAGGGACGTGCCACTTGCTGGATGAATTGCGTATTAGCTTTCTTTGCCCTATGTTCAGGCATTTGCCTGACCATCATAGCTGTGATAAACCTCTTTCCGTTGGTGTATTGTAAATGGAAGTTCCTATGACTCTTGAAGTCTGGTGCGCTAATACAAATTATCTGTAATGATATTGTCGTGGACTATAGTTCGTAGCTTATCCACCTTTAAGTTAATGTTGATGTTCTCGTATATTGAGTTGCATAAATCTAGGAGTGACTTTCCTTCCGGTTGGAACTGTGTGTTATTTTTTGTTCTTCTTTTTATAGCGTCACAGCTTGCGGTTTCTCTCCGTTCGAAATTGGCTTCGAAGTAATCTGGGTGGTAAGGTTATAGCTTAGTGCTTAGTGTGCTTCGTATATGCTTGTTTGTGTCGGTTTCGAAGGCATTGCTTGGAGTCTTATAGACACCTGCTGATATCTGCATTATGAATTATTTTTAAAACTGCCAGGAGTGTCCGTTATACAAGCTACTTCCGGAAAATCTTCCCATACTACTCCCTTTCCTTTTATTAACCATTCATATTCTTCTCTTATAGATGGTAACCCATTATAAAGTGACCTGTTCTGTCATTTTATGGCCTTCCCGCATCCATTTGTGTCTGAATATGAGATCTCTATCGTTTTCGTAGAATGATGATACAGTGATATTGCTCCAGCTATTCAATGTATTCTCATTAACTTTACCTACCAATATAAAGAAAAGGTATAAAGAAAAGGTAATCATGTCCACTTAGAAGTGGCCTCCCGACCTCTTCTTTGCTCTCTCTCTTGCTCCTTACGTTATCCGGTTTCGCTTACTTCGCCTGCGCTTCACTATGCGATGAATTTGTGGTAATCAGGAATACATCTGGTATGAATGAACTCTTACGGGAAATGAGACTTCGCGATTGTTCTGTTAGCTTAGTTATTTTGTCAGATATTTTGGATCTCTAGTTTCTTTAATTCTTTACCCCTTTTTTCTCCTCCTTTATTTTCTCCGGATTTCTTGTTTTACATAACAGGTTGGGGCAGACGTTTCGGTTATTTTTTTATTAAATCGAAATGTCACCGGAAGTGTTGGATAGTTAGGTGGTTATTTCTGTGTACTATAATTAATGTAGGTACTTTAAAAATATTGGCAAAGCTCCGAGATTAATAATATACTAGTTTTAACTTGCGTACACCCCGCCCTGGCTTTAAGCCCATAACATTTGAAATGATTGAGAAAACTCGATAGAGTTTTTGCAAAAAATAGCGTAAATATTTGCAAAAATATTGAATGACAATACTTTCGCAGAAAGGGGTACGTCCAGGCTGAAAGTACTAAATTGGCCTGGATTGCATGACCTGGGGCGGTGTCAGTGTGAAAAGTGCTATTTTGTCTATTACTTTATACAAATTTCCATTTTTGATGTTTCCCGCCCCCCGCATGGCATTTGTTTACTAATTTATACTCCTTAGATAGAGTATCCTGTACTCTGTCCCCTAGGCCTTCCCTAATCCCTCCCCCCCGCTTTCTGTGAATTAGGGGACCTTTGGGGAAAACATTCATCGGATCCCTAGGCGTCCACATTGGACCCCCGGTTGGTTTTCTAATTTCCTTCCGACACTTCCTCCCAAAAGTCCACCCTAGCCGTCCCTCATTGGGGGCGTGCACTGCACGGCACTATAAGTGAAATTTGGTTCCTCGTAATTTCAGATTTGCATATTTTTTACACGCGTTCCGTCCTCACTATGGAACTACACCACGTTCCCCTTTCGAGGAGTTTGGTCTGCGTTCCGTAATGAGTTTTCAATTTTTTTTTCACTCAGGTTTTCTTCCTGGGGCAGCTCTTGTCCTTGTTCGTCTGCGTCCTGCATCCTTAGTTTCAAAGGAAATTGCACCTGGGATTTCAAACCCATTTCGAATATGGCGTGGATCTTCTTTGCCATATTTCCCAGCTGGTGTACCTCCGACTCTTTCCTCTTTCCCCAAATGTTGACTATGTGAGGGGGTGCGTCTTTTATCTCCAGCGAACCATCCTCCACCACTGTGGACACGGAACCAACTGTGACTCCCCCTCAGAGGGTAAAGGTGTCTCGTGGGTCTCCACGGCGATTATGGCACGACTCTCACACACTTCCGGTTCTACCGATATAGTCCAACGTTGAGAGTTCCAAATTTCCCGCCAACCGCCTGTCCACCATATCTTCTCGTCTCTCCACCCTTTTCCGGTACGCTTCGCACTCCTCTTCCGCCGAACCATCTTCCTGCTTTTTGGCGTTCTATCATATACATTGTGGCCCGTGCTTCTTTTTTGTTCACTTCCAGTGTGATTTCCCTTGCGACTTTTTTGTTCTCTTCCAGCGTTTATTGTGGAAGTCAGCAATGTTTGCACGTCTTCGTTTTCCACTAGATGTCGTTCTACTATTTTTCTTGATGTTTCCAAGTCCATCTGCTCCAGTTGTATCGTTATGTCCGCTGTCTGCCACGAAATCTCTCCTCCGCCCTCCAGTGACCGCAACAAGCTCGCCATCATTTCATCTCCATTCCCTTCATCGACCTCTATCGCGTCTCCACTTTTCGGGCTTCCATTCTTACCCATGTAGGCGGTGCGAAAAGATGAACGTACTTCCGGTTTTTCTAATCCGTTCATCCTTTCGCCACTTATTTCGGCTCGTGGTGTCCTATAGCTTACCTGTTCTTCATTAGTCGCCATTTCACTCTCCTCTATCTCTCCTTGGCGCCCTCCATTTTCCTCTTCTTCACCCATCTTGTGTAATTGGGCTGGATTTGTCGCGTTTCGCGTCTTCTGCACCACTTACGGCTGAATTTCCTCGAATCTTATTTTTCTCTTCCTTCTACGCTTCTCCAATCCGTTGTCAGACTCGTCGTTTGGGAGTTAACCCGGTTTTTTGGACTCGGGTTTTTATCATCTGGCCTATTTTCGTTGTTTCTTCACTATCTTCTTTCCTCCCTTTCTTCATCCATCAGTTTCTGCCACTCCCATTCGTCATCATGATTACTTTCAACGCGGTTTCGTCTTCTTGCTTTCTGATTGGTCGTCTTCTTATTTCGCCAATTTCCTTCGTTTTTACACTTGCTTCCCCATCCCATTAATCTTTTCTTGAATGGCTTCAGCTCCTCAGCTCGTCTAATCACATATTTTTGTTTCTCCTTCATGGCCTCCATGCGGTACGATTTTCCTTTGCCATACACATCCATAATTGTGTATGGCCCTTTAAACCTAAATGCGCTCAGCCGGTCCTGTATCAGAACTTCATCTCCTATTTCATAGGGTATGGAATTTTGTCGACCATTTCTTTTTACGCGCTCTTCTTTCTCCTTCTTGATCTTCTTCCACGTTTCTTCTCGGATCTTCTCGAGGTTTCTTCTTTCTTTCATTTTTGTGACGAATGGGTTGTGGCTGTTTTCATCCTTGAAGTCCGTTTCCACTTCAAAGGGTGTGAACCCATTTACCTCATTAGGTAACTGGTTCATTTCTGGAGCACTTCCGATGTAAGCTCATCCCAGTTTTCATAATGTTTTGGGATGAGATTATTCGTCAGCGTTTGGTTTGCCCGTTCAACCAACCCATTCGCCTGAGGGTTGTAGGGACTTACATGGACTTACATTAATCCCTCTTTTACGCAGGAAATCGGAAAAAACTCCCGCGAATTAAGTACCATTGTCTGAAATAATTGCCGCAGGAAATGTCAGATTTCCGAGAATCCAGTTTTTTAGTGCCTGGAGCACTTCCGCCACACTCTTCGACTTCATGGGTATTGCATACACTTGTTTGGAAAAGTGGTCAATCCCCACAAAGGCGTACTGATTTGCCCGATTTGTGGTCGGCAGAGGCCCAATGAGGTCCACGGCCAGCAAATCCCACGGAGTTGTCCGTGTTTTTGACTCACCCCTTAGCTCAACTTCCTTGTCCAGTTCGACCCAGTTCGACCCAGTTCGACCCAGTTCGACCCAGTTCGACCCAGTTCGACCCAGTTCGACCCAGTTCGACATTCGTACCACCTGTCCCTTTTCGTCAAATTTCAACTTATTTCTTATTGCGAAATATGTGTTCATTTTTTCGGACTGGGAGAATTTCGGCCAACTGTCTTGTTCCACATGTCTTCTGACCTGTTTTAAAATCCATTTTCTTCTTCTCCACCATATGTATCGTCCTTTCGTCCTCTTCCGACAGTGATTGCTTCCGACTTAGAAAATCCAATTCGCTGATTTCGGCCAGGTGTTTCGCGATTTTCTCCTTCTGGGAAGAAAGTCGTTTTGCAAAGGCGAGTCACTTGGAATCCGTCCACCAAATAAACCTCCTTCCCAGAAGGTACATGCGCCACTTTTTTAGGGCGTTTTTAAACGCCAGCAGCTCCTTTTCCCGAATGTGCATTCGAACCTGGCTATCTGTGAACATTTTCGAGAAAACCTCGACTGCTCTCAGACAGGAGGGCGAATGCTCATGGGCGAATGGTACGCCAGAATCAATTTCTTCGTTTTTTGTGCAAATGTACAACACCGCCCCCATAGCACGTTCAGACGCATCACTCTCTAGAATGAAGACGTCCTCTATGGTATCGGGGATTTTTAATTGCAGTGTTGAATACGCGATTATTTGTCTTAACATTTGTAGTGCGTCTTCTGCTTGCGGTGTCCACTTCCACTTATTTCCCCGGTAGGTGGCAGTAATCGGCGCTGCTATTGAGGCAAAGTCTTTTATTGCTCCTATCAGGAAATGGAACTCCCGAAAACGCCTTGGGCTTCTTTTTTGTTCCGCGGCGTCCCGATGCTTCGGATGGCTTCCACTCGAACTTTGCTCACCCTAATTTCTCCTTCTTTGATGGTGTTCCCACAGAATGTTGCTTGCTTTGTTAGGAATATCGATTTCTTGGCTTTGATTTGCAGGCCGTACTTCTTCATGACTTCCATCGTCTTTTCTAATTGGTCCAAATTTTCTTCTTCATTCTTCGCGTGGCTTTCGAGGGACCGCCCCTCGAAACTTAGATCCATACACCGCTGGAAATGTCCTGGAGCATTTTGGGTTCCCATGGACATCCTGTTGAACCGAAACTGCCACAGTTCATTCCCACACGTAAGCACTTCCGCCGTATCCTCAGTGATCGGAATTTGATGGAGTCCAGCTGCAAGATCGATGCAGCTGAAGATTCCAGAATGTTTCAAATTCACGATCAGGTCATTGATACGGGGCAGTGGGTAGTGATCCGTCTGCATTACTTCGTTAACCGCCCTATAATCAATTACCAGCCGTTATGCTCCGCTTGTCTTCTTTACCAGCAACGTCGGACTGTTCCATGCACTGCTTGATGTCTTCATCAGTCCTTCATTGTTGTTCTTCCGGACAATCCGTCTCATTTCCGGTCTCAACGCGTACGGTGTTTTGTATATCTGAGACGCCACCGGCCCTGAATCTTTTATATGCACTTCAAACTGGGGCAATTTGGCCATTATCGGGACTTCTTCCTGTACAAGGAAGTTTTTTCGACTATTTCTCGAATGCTTCGTCTTCCCTCCGGTTTTCCAATTTAATGTTCGAGATTATTCTCTCCTGTTCCTCGAACACCCCATACAATGGGTTGAAGTCCCCACTGGTTATGAAAATCGTGTGCCTCCCGAGCCCACCTCCTTCTAGTTCCAAGTCAAGCGACAGGGTACCGAGCACACCAACAGGATCGTTAGTGTACGTGGACACCCGGATCCTCGTCTCTTCTAGATTTGTTCAATTTTTCCTCCGAAATTAACTTCCGTGGGAGTATAGTAACCTCGCTCCCGCTGTCTACCAGCATTGAGCAACGTTTTCCCCCCATCCACACTTTCACAAAAGTTCACCCAGTCTCTTGACCGCCCCTTCCAAAAAACACTTTTTTTTCGATTTGTTGACTTTTCTTCTTTCCTATTGTGGTTTTGCAATGGTCGATCAAGGCTGGAGCGACCTGGTGTTTTGTCGACCCCACCGAGTTTTTTGTCGGGTGGTGGTCTGTAGCATACATCGTGTTCCCAAATTGCCCATACGTACAGCATTTCCTGGGTGTCCCGTTGCAGTATCTTCTTTTGTGGCCTCGAATGCCACATTTTGGGCATGATTTATCCATCTCCCACTTCCCTTCGTCTCGACTTCCCTCTGTAGGTCTCAGGCGCAAAACTGATTATTGTCTACTTATTTCAATACCGTAATTCTTCGTTACGGTTCGTCGTTTGCTGCGTCCTTTTTTATGGCCCGGTAATCTCGATTTTGACTGGTCATTTCCTTAATATCTTCACGAATCTTCTTCATCTCCTTTTCTTGCATCGCCATCAGTCTTTCCAGTACGCTCTTCTCCACCTTCTCTTCAGTTCTCGATGTCTTCTTCATTTGGCATATTTACCGCCTTTCTTCCCGTAGTTTGCCGATAATATCGGCGTTTTGGTTGTCCAAAAATTGGGCCAACGCTCCAATACTTTTCATTGCCTTATCTTCCGCCACTGTTGCTCGAAAACCTCTTGCCACCGAGTAATCCGACGGTCGTAATTACGTTTTCCACTTTTCGTGTAGATGCGCTTCTTTTTCGGCTTCCGATGACGAAATTTTGACGGCAATTTTCTTCAATCTATCGAAGAACTCCATATATGTCTCGTTGATTTTTGCTTTCCTTGTTGCCATTTCCAGTTCCTTCAACCCTCGACTTCTTTCCGCCCCATTAAGGTTGACTACATAAATGTTTCTCAAAGTCACGATCATATCTTCTACCTTTCGATTGCGTGAAAATCGGTCAATTCCCGCCGTCTTCTTGAGTTCTTCGCTGAGGAAGGAAAGCCAGATTGTTGACTTCGCCTCATCCACCCTGGTTTGTAGACTCGGTCTTCCGGCTATTGAAGCCTTTACGTTTTCCTGGAATTTTTTCATTTCTTGTGTGGCTTCTAGCAACACTCTGTCCATGTCTTCTGTACTAGTGTCTTTAGGAAACCCGATTTGTCCTTCACCCTTATGACTATTCATGTCCTTTATTTCAGCGTAGAAATCATAATTATGACTCGCTGATTCGCCCGCCATGCTTCCTCCGGGTTTCCTTCTAGGAGTTAAAAAGTCCTTTTACTTCCTATTCTTAATTACCGCCTTTACGCAGTAATTACCCGTTTAATTACCTGGAGTCGTAAACTCCGCTTCAATTTCGGTTTTTCTATTGACTTTAACCGCTCTTTCTTCTTGTCTTCGTGGCGTGTCTTAAACACCTGTGTGGGGACTCCAATTTGTTACCCTACAACGTAACTCACTACTTTCTCTCTCCTCTTCTGTATTTCTCGCAATTTCACAACGGAAGTTCCAAATTTTCAATATTTCTTATTGATAAAGCTTTTTTGCAAAAAATAGCGTAAATAGCGTAAAATAGCGGGTACGTCCAGGCTGAAGGTATTAAATTGGCCTGGATTGCATGACTTGGGGCCGTGTCAGTGTGAAAAGTGCCATTTTGTCTATTATTTTATACAAATTTCCATTTTCGATGTTTTCCCGCCCCCGCATGGCATTTTTTTACTAATTTTGTTGCCCTTAGATGGAGCATCATTTACGCTATCCCCTAGGCCTACCCTAATCCCTCCCCCCCGCTTTATGTGAATTAGAGGACCGTTGGTGAAAGACTTTGATCGGCTCCCTAGGCGTCCACATTCGAGCCCCGGTTGGTTTTCTAGTTTCCTTCCGGCAGTTCCTCCCAAAAGTCCACCCTGGCTTCCAATTTCGAGAATTTAGAAAATTTTGCAGAAGGCCCTGTATTCCTGCTGGTCCCTTAGTTATTTTTTTAAAAGATACACGATTGTCCCCCAATCGTGTAAAGAGGAAATTTTCACGCAAAACAATAATTGCATTATTTTGTACACGTGCCGTGAATTGCACGGAACTATAAGCGAAATTTGTTTCCTTGTAAGTTCAGATTTGCATATTTTCTAAACGCGTTCCGCCCTCATTACGGAACTACACCACGTTCCCCTTTCGAGGAGTTTGGCCTGCGTTCCGTAATGAGACGGAACTCTAATTTTTTAGATTTTTCAATTTTTTTGATTCAGTTTTTCTTCGTGGGGCAGCTCTGCTCCTTGTTCGTCTGCCTTCGGGAAGTATGTCCGATTGTCTCGAAAGTGGGCTTATGCGACGCACCATGACTCCAGCTTTAATCCTTCTCATAGTACCGAC
>SCLF01087126.1:0-11199 GCA_004367975.1 Mesochordaeus erythrocephalus
TCTTAACTCGTAAAAAACTAAAAATTTTAAAGTGTTTTTCTCTAGTGGGTCGTCTCGGGTAACAATTTGTTATGATTCGCGATTCCAAACAACCAACGTCCGATTTTAAGCTGTCACTTCCGGCGCTATCCGGTCTAAAAATAGTTCCAAAAAATCCCATGTCCAATTTAGGTGTGGGCTCGGTAGAGGTAAATCAAACATTCAACCACGTCTAGGGCCTTAAAAACGCTAAAAATAGGGTCCGTGACAAAAAACAAGCTAAAAAAGTGCCTGAGAGATATCCTATTTTCACTTACGGTAAGATTTTTTCAGTGGTTCGGTCTGCTAAAAATGGCCCTGGAAAGCTTCTTCGTGAGACAGTCAAAATAAATATCAACAAGATAAATATATATATATATTCAATTGTAGGTCACTCCTAGGTTTAATTTATATTGTTTACTTGTTAAAATAGGCAGTTTTTGATCCACTGAATAAATATGTAATCATACTAATGATTGACTTCATTTAACCTTGACCATATTTAACCTACAAAAACTTACAGTAAGCAATAATGTCATGAAGCTATTTAAATGGGGTTTATCTCGTATTAAATCGAATGAGATACACTTGTATTGTCAAGTTAAATACATTTATACAAATGAAAGAACATGGCCTTAATTGAATATAATTTTAATTAATTAAACATCATCACGTCCACGCGTGATAAATCACATAATCTGAGGCCGGTGCCAAAGCTCATCAGCCATGCTCGACACCGCTAATAAACACGATTAGACCAGATGGTATGTTAATTACTCTAATTTATTACTACGACAATTTATTAACTAACTAGATTAATTAGGTAATTAAACTTAGATAACATTTGTTATAGGGGAGTTTTGAGATTTTACGCGATTAAAGGCAATGAGTATATGGCCTCCAATTTCTACTGCCTGACTTATTATTTTATTAACTTCGTTTTCTAGCAGTCGTAATTTCGTTTGACACTTCGTGTTTCGTATTTTGGGATGTATCTGCGTTTCTTCTTTCAACAGAAAAGTTGTGTCTATTCTTCTTTCGTCATTTTCTTTACTTACATTTTTAATGCGATATGTAAAATGCTGTGTCTGCACAGCTTATTATCTCGAATATATCGTGTGAAATGGAGGCTTGTAATTTTTGTGAACCCTTTCCTCTGTCCCACCTTGATCCGCATCCACTATCCTATTTCGACAATTTCGGGAATGCTTAATGGGTGGGTTTGTGTGATGCATTTTTAAAATTTGAGGGAGATCATTTATTTATTTATACAGTCCTTGTTAATATTGGTTTAGAATGCCAAAAGGTAGAATAGCAAGTGACTGGCGATTAGATCCCACGTCATGTTCATAGAATAACATGTAAGCGCATATGTTCTCATATAGTGGCTTTTAACGTATATATGTCATGCGGGGATTTATCGGCATTACTCTGGGTTGATTTTGCAAGCTTCTTATGGCTCGTTCGCATTTTTGGTTTCCCCTTTATTTGCTTCGAGTCACATACCAGGTAGAACTGTCTGGCCTTTCCACACATTTTCTAAATTCTGACGAGTAAAAGTAGCTAGCGATGTCCATTCGGAGTGACGAGCAATTTGGGCGTATCTTTCGAGTAGCATAATAAGGGTCCGTCCTACATTGTTATGGCTTGTTACCATGCTGATTGCAACTGGCTGTCCGACTGCAGTAATGTCAATGGCTAATAATGTTTTAGGCTTGTTTCGCGAGTGTTTGCTTATTTTTTGTTAATTTTATTATTATTATTGCATCTGTACAATCTGTACACATTCTAAACATTGTCGAACAATTGTGCTCATCTGTGAATTTCGATTTTCCATAAACTACCCATCCGAATCGGCGATTTACATTAGCGCTTTATAAATCCGCCGATTACGGGTAAACATCCGCGTAGTTTACTCACAACAACCTCTTTACCTTTTATGACAGCAGATAATGTTCCGCCAGTTATTAGTCTATGCCCATCACCCTCTGTAGTGTTAGCTTCCGATGCACTGGTTTAATGAACTCTGCAAAAATTTCGTATGAAACTTGGTCTTTGACGAAACCAGTTCCCAGTTGAGAGCACAAAAATGTGTCATTTTTTTGTTGATTGGTAAGAAACCTCGGTAATAACTTCCTGTAGCAAATGTCTTGATGAGTTGTTTCTGGTTGTTTGTTTAGGAGACCCAAGAAATGGTTTCGTATTCTTGATGATATATATGAGGTTCGAAATCACATGCAAATACAATTTTGTCTACGACATAGAATGCCACAAAATCGTCTTGATTTTCCAATTGGTAGAGTTCTTCCTTCATAAGTTAAATGGCATTGACCACGTTATGTTTGACTCCAAACGGTGTCCTTAAGTATCTGTACCTCCCGCCATCTACAGGATTCGTGAACGATAGTAGATCTGACGATTCGCGACTTAGGAGGAACTTTAGGAAGAAGCTAGCAACCTCAGTGTAAGCATAATATTTGTGATTGGCTATCCTTAGTAATACTTCGGCATCTGGCATTGAGTATCCACGGGGTTTCGTATAAATTTGACTAAATAGTAAAATCTCTTAATAACAGCAACTAGGCGTCCCCTTTGAAACCTGCTAAGTTCTTCATTGACCTTTACTGCTTTTTATCGTATCCTCTGGATCTCTGAATAAACCTTCCTGTGCACCGAAGTGTTGTCCATGCCTATACTGAATCACATGGTTAATTACATTGTGTTTGGCATCCCAATAACTAGTTTTATGTACGTAGGCAATTAGCGGCTCGTATCCATCCAGTATTATTGGAATTATTGGCATGGGTCTATTTTACTATTAATATTTTCTAGTATGTCAATTTGACTCCGTTTTGTACGTGAAGTTTTATTTACAACTAGTGTTCCTCCACAGTTTCCTCTGTTTTAAATGGAACTAGACGTGTACCTACAATAATTTGTCCCGGTTGATTTGGGTCGACCAAAGCAATCAGGGCTACACAAAAATTGCTTGTATTATTTATGGGGATTTACCATGTGATATTTGAAATTTTGATCTACTGTTGTTTTGAATATAAAGATTTATATCGGCTATTGCGTTGGTTAATCTTAGTACTGGACAAGACGCAGGATTGTTATTTGGTTTACGTGAACAACAGATCGCATTTTGTAAAATTGAATTACACACCGTCTTTAGTCCTAGAGTAATATCGTAACATGGTACAAGCTCCCATTGTGTAGTCACTTTATCAGTTAGCTGTGCTTTATATACTGGCTATATTTACTTTGTACACGTCATATCCCTTGTTTGGCTACAAACTAGATGGTCCATAATATCCCTAGTGCGTTAATACTTTTTGTAGGTTTCTACCGATTTTTGAGCATAATTTAAATCTTGCATCTCAAAATATTTGTCCGCTGAACTTTTAGGAATAGGTGCATAGCCTGTAATTCACTAAAAAGTGCTGTGTGAAATTTTTAATTCATTCTAGTGACTATTTTTTTAAATTCACTTATTTTCGCCGTAGCACCACATTGTTCATGAAGAGAAGCTTCGACGTTTGAAAACATCACTTTAGTATCAGCGCGGACTTCACTAAAGCCATTTATCATTATTCGATCCTCATGTTTTACTTCAACCTACATTGACATGTATTTTCGCTATTAAATTAAATTTCTGTTGTAAAGAAATCTCTAATTAAAATTTTGTCTTAACTTATTTCATTCGGAAAAATAAATAATTTTACTTTACGTATACCAATATTATTGAATATAAAATAATACCCAGGCTATGGTTCCTTTGACTCCATGATGCTTCCTGTTCCTCTTCATATTCGCAGTATCATCTCCGCTAGTCCTACCGACATCGGCTTCGAAGAGTCACATTATGTTGTTTCACCTTTTGGACTTTACTGCTATATCAATACTTTTGTTTACTGCGGTGTTTGTTTCGTCGGGATCAATATTTATAAGTTCTTCTAGAGTATCCTTTAGCTTCGCCGGACACGTCAAGTGTTTATTCCGCTCCCTTAAGCGTGGATAAATCTAACGCGATTATCCGTTCTACGTCAGTAACTTAATCAATTTGTTTCAAAACATTACCAACGCCGAGAACTGATGCATTAGTCTCCAAAATTAATTGCTTATTATTCTCAATTTCCCACGATTTATATTGAATTAATAAAATCAGTGTTTACTTGTAGAACCGGGTAACTCGACCAGTTTATTAATCCTTTCCCGGTCAGCCTTGATACCGTGTTCATTTACCATATACACAACAAAATTAATTCCTTGCATACAACTTGCGTTTTTGCAAGATTCACTTTGAGATTGTATTCTTGTAGCCGCCCCAGTACCGTGACGAATGCTGTTCGTTCTCCGCCTAGGGTACCACAAATATCATCAGTGTATAAAAATAAATTTTCATCAATCCCTATCTTTAGTGCTTTTTCTCAATTTTTTTAAAGAATACTGAACTATTCACGTGTCCCATAGGCATGCGTGTGTAACAATATATTTTCCTACTGACAGGATCCATACATGTGTACCACATACGCTGCTGATCTGGTGCCAAAAAATGCGTTACTAATATCTGTTTGTACATTTTTAAACAGTGTAAGTATCCTGCATGCGCGGCAGTGTTCAGTTACATTTAATGGTGACATTATTCACTGCTCGAAGATCAATGACACACTGTTTTTATCCGTATTTTTTTCTGGAACTACTAAAAAATTAGAAGTGATTATGGATGTATCTAGTTCTACGGATCTGAGTGTATAGAAATTCTTCCGTGTTTGGTAAGGATCCAACACAAGGATCACATGCAAATGAGTGCTGTTGAATTAGGAATAAGAACGGGCCCAATCTTAAGATTTAACCCGTGTTGTGAATACAAGCGATACAGACCATTCCATTAGAGAACTAACTATTAGCTAACCCGTACGTGTAGCTGTGCATTTAGGTTTTCTAATTGGAATTCGAGCTATTACTGACGTTAGAAATACCGTATATTTCTTCAACACGCAAGCTAAAATGTTAACAAGTTAACGTTTTTGTTAGTCGGACCATAACTTCTGTTAGAGTGGTGCTACGCTGAATTTGCAATCCAGGACACCCCCTAAACCCACCTGTCCCGGTATTTTAAACGTACTTGCAGGAATCGCACCAAATGGTTGCTAGAGACAGCGGATGGCACTTTAAGAGATTTAGTTTTTTAAAATTTAAGACAGTCTTAGTTAGGAAAACATTGAGCGGTACTTCGAAACCAAATTTTTAGTTCATACTTTGGTATAACCTTCGACGACGAATTTTTGAAGAAAAACGAAAAATGATTTTGTGTCAGGTGACCAATCTTCGAGCATTAGTATTATTTTTCTTTCTGCGGAGGTAGAGGGCGATGAGGCGAACAATATGAGATATAAACTCGGCACCGAATTAATCCCAAATTTGCGTGGGTGGAAGACTCCCACGGTTGGCCACGGAAGAATATGAGATATAAAAATACAAATTCTGTTAAAGGGGTCGATAGTTATACGGAATAATATTATATTGCGTAGGTGGATATTGCAAATAAGCCCATAAGTAGATATAATACCGAACTAGCCCTTATAGCCGTAATCAACAACACGGAAATAGGAATATGGAACTCAAATAATGAGTTTCACGTGTGTGAAACGGCTTCTTACCACTTCTTATCCACTTCTCGATTATATCAAATGTACAACAATAATCGGAGCGGAAATTGTACCGAAAGCTGCCTTACTATTCGAGCATTGTCACCGGAACAGGCAGCTTGATTTTGAATAGAATTTAATGCAAACTGTATGATTTGAACGCATATTCACAGTCGGAATTTTTGAAAACAAATATTTTAATTCTTGTGATTGAAATAATTGGATTAATCTCCGTGGAGAAAATGGTCCCTCAGACATATTTAAATAAAAGGGTGCTGAGTGGGTTTTGGCCATTTTGGATGGAAATTAGACAATTGTGTCTACTTTCGGTTCAATTGCCGGTTCAAAAATAATATAATTGAGAAGTGGTTATATCCAAAGCCTTATAATCATCTTCTTTTAAACGTCAGATACATTTACGGAATTTCTATCATCAGTAAAATTAGGTAGAATCCCGATTAAAAACCATAAATCAGTACCTGCGCGTTTACTCTTTGGTACTGTTTGTGTATGCGAGTTATCAACATATATAACTGTAACGATTAGTCTCTATTCATTGTATTTATATCTGCCTAAAATATTAGCCGCGGGGTTATTCTTATTTGGAAAGACAACATTAGTTAGATGTATTAATTTGCGAGATCGGTATCCAATACAAACAGAATTTCCTCTGAAGAAATTCCTAAATTAATAAATTAAGTTTGCGAGCTGACACGCGCACTAACAAGCCTATTCTTTTTCGGCTTGACTACGACCGATAAGTCAACCAATTTGCGAGGAAAAATTTCGTATTTTAGATTTTTAATTTCACTTCCGGTCAAAATTGCTGGTCGGTTCCTATAATAAGCGTAATAAAGTTCTAGGCGGGAATGCTGCTAAATATTTTCCTATCTGAGACACGCCTCTCTTACAATTGTAACTAAATAATTGTACACCATGTAAAAATATGAATTATTTAAAGTGTCATTTCCAAACTACTGCAGGTACCTAATTTTTTGAAGATTTTCTTTTGACGATTTTCTACTAGAGATATTAATACGCCATATTAATAATATGGTTTGTTACGGGATTCAAAATAATGAATTTCGCCTTTTTAGCTGGCAAAAATTATTGCTCAACCCTTCAAACTAAGGCCTAAAACGTTAAAAACAGGGTCCATGGAAAGATTTGGTCAAACGTTTTTCTTGGAAGACATAATCTCGCATAATGTCGTATAATGTCGCATTTCAAACCGGAATACGCCCCAGAATCTGAATTGTATCCCAAGGAAACGAAATTACGATGAATATTAGCAAAAGCGGGATTTACAAAGCTACCCGAATTCGCTGCGAGAATGAAAGAGCGGAAGGATATCAAATAATGGTTAGATTTCCGACAATTCCAATAATTGAAACAGAACAGACAAGGCTATGGGATTATTTGTGCTATATTGGCTCGTAAATGACAACTGGCATGAAATCGATTAATTAGACCTTAACCCGCACGCTGACGAAATGGTTCTACTCTTACGCTGCAGTGTGTGCATTTATTCACACACTCGTGAAATTGATTAGTTCATTTTCATACCTATACCTTCGTGTTGTTGACTACGGGTATGAGAGCTAGTCTCGATAGATAATTACTAACAGTAAAGCTGTTTATGGGTTTATTTGTTGCCGAGTTTTCCCTATAACTCTCGACTAAATCTGACTGAATTCCGCCTACGCGTATACTTATTATTAAATATAGCATAATGGGTAATGACTGACCCCCATAACTGAAAGAAAAATACGTCTAGAAGATTGTTCGCTTGACATAAAATAATTTTCCCTTTATTTTCAAATTGTTCTCGGGTGAATATTCAGTTTTACGTACCATTATATAAAATAATAAATGTTCATTCTTTCCAAATATCCGTGAAACATGTGAGTGAAAACTCGATTATAAAAATGGCCAGGTGTGGTACCTACAGAAAAAACGATAAGTGCCATCTACTGGTTAAAAAATGTTACGTAACAGTTTACATGTACTAGTATGGGATGTGATCAAAATATATTCAATAATCCTTTACAAGTGCTGGAAAACTGAAAACAGGGGACACACTGGTTGCGAAATGTCGAGCAGATGGAGGGGTTCCCGCCCCGAAGATCAGCTGGAGAGACTCATTTGGAAGCCTATTCTCCCGAAGTTACCCACAAAACAATGTTTCAGTCAGAAAATGATTCAATTGGACAAAAAATATATTACTAAAAACATTTTCAAAAAAATGACTTCAAAAATTTTACCATACGTTACTGTAGATTGGCCCAATTAGGGTGGTAAAAGTATTCGGAATTATGGTGTCCGTACATGTTAGCTATTAAACCATTTGTGTCACTATCGACCACCTTCCGGTAAGGTTTCGGTTTTTGGTGGTCGTTTCTTAATGAGCCATTGGTTCGATACACTATGTTTCAATTACAAAAAAACTTTTTCCGGTCTGAAAATCGTCGCAAAATTCTAAGTGGAATAAAGGATCATATAAGGGGAACTAACAGTATTTCTCTCCACCTTTTTATCCCTTCTACCACATTACTTAAACTAGCGTACATTAATTTTGAAATGCAAATAATCTATTTTAACCCGTGGATACCGCAAACCCGATTTCCTGCGGATATCGCGGAGGCCAAAAGTTTCCACCGCTCTTCTTTTCCATCTCAAACAAAAACTGAAAATTATTTTGCTTTGAAATTTTTAACGAGTATTTTTTAACGGTATTAAAACTCTATTAATATTTCTGTCCGATAAAGAATGAAAAGCCAGACTAGAACTGTGATACACGCGAAATTACATTGAAATACAATTTTCTCGGTCAAAAAATATGCCAAGAATCTTCCTCATTTTCACATTTTGGTCGTAATTTAGTTTGTTTGATAGGTATTTGGAAATTCAGTTTAAAGTTAAAATTTAAAGCGGACACGCTTATTCGGTCTGGAGATATTTGCAAAGAAGGGATTTTGTGGACACTTTTGGCTCGCGGTATCCACTGGTTAACCCGCACGCTGACGGAGTGGTTCTACCCATATGCTACAATGTGTGCTTTTTGGCACATTCTCGTGAAACTCATTATTTCAGTTCTAGATCTCTATTCTTGTTTGAACACAGAGAATTTTAAATATACACTACCTACTATATACAGTAGTATATACATGTAGTTACTAACAGTTAAGCTGTGTTCGGTCAACTTAGGTCATTTTTGACCTATGTGGTATACTTACTACAATATTATATCAACTTATGGGCCTATTTGCAATAGCCGCCTTCGCAATTTACTATTATTATAACTATTATAACGATCGACCCTTTATCAGAATTTGTACTTTTATATCTCATATTCTTTCGTTTATATCCGGCTACCACTTTATTGCGCCTATGGTAATTTGGGCTGGTTTGGTGCCGAGTTTTCCCTGCAACTTTCGACTCCTTTATCAGAATTCGTTTCTGATTCGTTTCTCATATTGTTCGTTTCATCTCCCTCTACCTCTTCACGCCTACGCATTTTGTTACTATTATATATAGCAAGATGGATAAGCCCCGACACTCATATCCGAAACAAAAATAATACTAATTCTCGAAGATTGTTCATTTGGTACAAAATAATTTTTGGTTTGTCTTCAAAAAGTTTACATATGCATATTGAGAGTTACGTACCATTGTATACACTTACATTTTTAGTTCGGATAAATATCGAGAGTTTTTTTTGTCTTCACTTACGGTCAAAATTAGTGGTTGAAAGTTACCCTAAAACATGCGCAAGAAAATTCGGTTTAGAAGTACCGCTCGATATTTTCCTAACTAAGACAAAAACTTAAATACTTTTCCACTAGAGGTTGTTCGGGCAACAATTTGATGATTCAGATTCGAAACAAAGTTAGAAAAATCGGGGAACTGTTTAGGTAGGGGGTCCTGGATGGCAAATTCGGCCTTGCACCACTTTATAATACATATTGTTTACAACCAACTGGTTGCTACTGGAACTCTTGCACTTATTGTTGTCTAACTTCAGTCAACAAACACACTATTCAGTTGATATACTGTTTATTGGTAATAAAAGTACACTCTAAAAGCAAGACAGATTATCTAGTGATAATCTGCATGTAAATATAAGTTGTATATTCTCTAATATAAATGAGGGTAAGACTAAGTGACCATATCTTTAAACTATGAAATACCTAAATAGACGACTGAGGTAGACTCTCGTAAGACTGTACTAAACTCTCTGAGACTGTTGTCAGACTGAGGTTCTGAGAGCCGTTCTGTGGTTTATATAGGCATGATTACGTGGCATTAGTTGCATATTACTCGATTAATTTGTAAGTGACTAGATAATCTCACATGTACTACACTTACATATCTCGCCTAAATAGAGATATGACTAAGATATAGCAAATTGCCAGAGTTCACTTGATTACTAAACTGTGACGGAATTTCCCTCACCACATCTAACAGAAGTTATGGTCCGATTAACGGAAATCTGTGCCGAACCACATAGATTTCAGCGTGCGGGTTGATATGAAGTAAGGTGAAAAAATAACACTTAAAAATAAACTGTAGAAATGAACCAAATTAAACCAAATCAAAGTCAGGTTCAAACCGATGGAAGAATTGAGTCTACGTTGAGTCTGTCCGTTAGTTCGGACTATGATGGCGAGTACTTGGTTTGTAATGTAAAACAAGGACGTTCGACTTTCCCCAAAGCATTGCAACCCCTGGCAATAGACTACAAACCAAAAACTGCAACAGTTAATCGTGCCAAATTACAAGGAAAGAAATGAGAGTATGAAATACTTTGGAAAGTTTAAAATGAAATGAGGTTGGAAATTTGAAACTGAATAAAGTGGCGTCACAAAAAGTGTCTTGTCGTATATTTTCTTCTACAGCCGTCTTACTGGAAAATCAATAAATAGTTTTTAATAACATGTTTACCATTAGAAAGCTAAACTTTCACCGTTCAAAAGGACACTTTTTGTGACGCCACTGTATTTTTATGATATGCATTATACACACCTATCCAGAGTGACCCCCTCTCCTCCTCCCAGGAAGCACCTAAACTTTTAACGAGACTTAGCCAGTCTGATAGAGTCGTGAACATACTTTGGGATCGTGGCATGTTTTCTAAATCATAAAAAATAGAACAGTCTGAATGCCGTGATTCTGCCACTTTTTGAATATTTTGGCTATAACATTTTTGGACTATAACTATGTCACGTGTTAAGAATTCGGGGTCGGTCCTCTGAGAAGGATTTGGAGCTTGAGTCATGACGCGTCGAATGAGCCCACTTTCGAGCCAATCCGGCATACTTCACGAAATCACTAAATAACGGGTCTATGAGAAAAACTATCAAATACACTTAAAATTTGATATGTTAATTGGGTTTGGCATCACGATGAATGTTTTACATTACCAAAAGTGCGTACAAGTGCGTACAATCTAAAATTTCACAATATTTCACTTTTTAAAATTACCATAACTTGAGCAGAATCAATTGTACGCACTTTTGGTAATGTAAAA
>SCLF01087238.1:0-11195 GCA_004367975.1 Mesochordaeus erythrocephalus
CTCGGGAGCCCCAAATTGGCACAAAACTACCAGCTCGATGCGTGAGCAGTAGTTTTTTGTCGCTGTGTGACTGTTAACATGACGGAGGAGATGGAGCAATACAAAACTGGAATGGAATCAATGGAACAGGAAGAAGTGAAAATTGAATTTCTAAAAAAATTGTAAATTGTAAAATATTTGAATTTTGTAGAGTAAATGTACAAATGTGCACGTAAAAATTAACGCGTAAATTGTAAATTTATTATCCTATCTAAAAATGTTTAGAATAGTTTAGAAAAATGGTTAGATTGGATATAATAATCTATAATAAATTTACAATTTACGCGTTAATTTTTACGTGCACATTTGTACATTTAATCTACAAAATTCAAATATTTTACAATTTACATTTTTTTTAGAAATTCATTTTTCGCTTCTTCCTGTTCCATTGATTCCATTGCAGTTTTGTATTGCTCCCTCTCCTGCGTCTTGACAATATTACGCGACAAAATAGTCGCAGGGAGTGTACTGGTGGTTATTTATTGGCAGTATTATGGACACCCTTACCTATCACGTGGCTTCTCTTTCAATACTGGTTCAAGCGGACGTGAATTGATGCGCTCGAACGTATCAGAAGTGGAGTATCTGTAGTATCCGGCCTGCAAATCTGGCAAGTACGAGGGCGGTAATTTACGCCGCCCAGTAAAACTGATTGGCATGATTCGCCACTTATCAATCCACCACTGTTAAAGCCACTTCTTCCAAAGTCAATATCAATTATCTCTATCTCTCCTTAGCTTAGAGTGCCTTTTAATATGTCATTGGGCTCATTATTCCTGGATTAAAAATCAAATAATCGTCAAGGTTACTAGTCAACTTCGTAATTATGAGAAATGTCTATTTGTATTATGATTTCTACTCGTAAATTGTAAGTCCATAATAAACAAATTAGGAACCATTAAAAGTTCAGTTGACAAGTTCAGCATCCGAAAAATATTATTTATCCGGAGAAAGCCTTAGAATTTCTAATGAATTTTTATCGTTACATAGCTAAGTGTTCAGTCTTTCCAGGTATATATTTGATTTGAAGATTACTCCTCTAAAAACATCGCATTCGTGTACAGTATAAGTGTTCAGTTTTTTCTTTAAGCGCGCCTTCAATGTTTCATCCTTATTTCGTAAAACGTATTCTAAGAGAGGCAAATTTCAGTTTTTTGTTTCCGTATGATCGACAGATGCATGATCTAATTCCGGACAAAATGTCAGCTTGCAGACAATCATTTCATGCTGTGCAAACCAATTACGTTATCAACAAATCCGACCTTGCTAGAAGACTAATCGCCAAACTAAATACATATATGGAAGGAATGAAGCTTTAGCTATTTAACGATAAAAATTTCATTAACAATATTGCGGTATTCTCGAGACACATACTGAAATCTATAAGGCACTTAATGTTTTTTCGAAGAGAAAGCGAAATATAGAGAAATACAGTAATCGCCCTAATAAAATACTGAAAGTTGCTAAAAATTATAGTTGTTTATTCCAGGATACAGTTTTCTTTAATTACGGTTGAGAAAATCGCACTTAAATGTAAAAACATTTTGTACGGGCTTCTTTTAGAAAATACTGTGTTAAAATAAAAATATATTTTACAAAGAGGCATACCATTAAATCGGCAGGAGAAAAATCATTAATCAGACAAAAATTCAAGACGATACAATGTATGGTATTCGACAAAAGTCAAAAAGGGAGAGCTCGATCGCTAAAATGGCCCAATGAATTATTTGCTTGTAATTTTGGAACCACCAAATCTTTTTGAGCTATCTATCCCTATTTAACTCCTATGTTCTTTTGTGGTATCGGCAGTATTGAGTAAAAGTTGCTAAAAGTTATTATGTTTCACAGATTCAATATAGAAAAAAACTTCCAAGCTAGAATTTTTTGTTTTATTAAGAAAATCCAATTAGGTCTGATATTTAAAGTTTAAAAAAAAATTCGAGAAAAATGCGAGAGGAGACATGCTAGTTGTTAAGAGGATATATAATCTCGTTTACTCTGAATACTCCACGAGAAATATTTACCTTTAGAAAGCTGAACGTTTAGCTTTCTAATGGTACACACCTGATTAAAAGATATTCATGGATTTTCTGGAGAAACTGCTCGAGATAAGAATCTACGGCTCTGTACATTGAAGATCGCGGCTTTTTGTCCAAAGCAAGCAGCTTGCTTTAAACAGAAGCAACCAAATACTTTGCGAGTTTTTAGGGAAAACATAGTAAACAATGCTACCGCCATAGTTTCCGCTTTCCTTCCCTGAGTGGAGCCGGGTTCTATTGAAGTCTTATTAAAGCAAAATACAGTGAAATTGGATAACTTATCCGATTTTAAGAGGCCAATTACGAGCCTTTAATTTCTTCGTGCGTTGATATTAGGTGGAATGAACAAAGGTCCTTTCATTGATCGCTGATCAAAAGGCGCGATCAAACATACGAATGGTGACTAATTGTACCATGCCGATCGGACAATTTCTCCATTTTCACTGTATTTTTTAATATTTTTGGTGATTTCAATTTGACCAGATTTTTCTATTTTCAACCAATTTTCTTGCGTACCAGACTCTTTAGATTGTACCGTGTGAATATTGAATCCAAAACCATTTGGCTATTATTGTTGGATCTAGATTCACGGTTCACAAGGTACTAACAATATATTTAACTTAGGTAACAAGAAATTCGAGGAGGACGAATAAAGGATATTTTACTATTATTTGGGTTCATACTAAAAAACTAGTAATATTATGGTTATAACGCATATTGGTTGGTCAAAACGGCCACTATTTTATGTCACTAAAAGTCACCAAAATTTTGGATTTTTCCGTGTTTTATAATAACAGGCTTTTGTTCGGGTCTTTTGTGCAATAATAAAACCAGTCTGCGGCGTTAACTCGTGTACACATACACTTAAACAAAGATGGCTACCGTGACATGTCACATCTTTTATAAAATTGCATATATGTTGAGTCGAGAAGCGATTTAAATTATCATAAAAAATGACCATATTGCTGTTATAAGAAATATATCAGAAAAAACCAGGCGAAAACCCAAAGCTTTATTAAATTTTCGAAATTATCAGCATATATTTTGAAATGACAATTGAATGACATTTGAAAATAATCAGTGATATGCTTCAGTGATATGCGACGTATTCTGGACAGTCCCAATTTTAAGGGACCTCCTGTATAAATTTTAACAAACACAATTTGTTGGATTCACGATGGAATTCAGTACTTTTGAGTAACAACAAGCTTTAGATTACGTCTAGCTTTCCCCAAGGCTACTATTTATGTTATTTTTTTTTGTTACTCGAAAAAATGTCTTTGGAATTGTGGTTGAATCCGTTTTCCAGGGATTTTGAAATTTGAAGTGTCGAACTCATAATAAAGTTCTTAATTCGACACTCAAGTGCCGAATTGATACTCCAGTCGTTAATTCGACACTTCAAATGTCGAATTCACACTCCAGTTCTTTATTCGACACTGAGTGTCGAATTCATGCCATCCCCGTTTTCCAGATAAATAAAAGCCAATAAATCTAGACCGTATTATTTGACTTCACTTTTATGACACATTATAAAATAATACCTTGTACGTTCGGGAACACGGCCCAAGTTTGGCCTGACAAGCGTCGGCCATCGAAGTCTGACCCACTGAGACGAGTTTGAACTGTTACTGGAACGGCTTCCGGCCGATATGCTTCTCTGGTTTCTCGGTATCTATAACATGCGGTTAACAATGCGGTTAAAGATACTCAAACTAAAACCTGGATAACTTGTGGCGGCATGATGACAAAGTGTCTTAAATCGTCTCTATAATTGAAAAAAGTATAAAATTGAAAGTGCCCAAGAGTGTCTCTCAGTGTTATGTGCCCATTGTTAGCAACAATAAACATTGACTGAATGCAGAAACATCATCTCAGTATAAAAAGACATTTACAAGTTTCGCACTTTTCAGATCTATTTTAGCACCTTGCATTGATAATAGAATTTCGGATAATAATACTGACCGGTGGTAGGGGTTAGGTTATTGTGAAATTACTGGATTAGGTGTCCATAGTTACCAAAGTATCATCAAAAAAGTCAAATAAGCGAATATTTATTAACCATTTTCAAATATATTTCCGACCACTTCATTAGAATTCCGACAAAAGCGGGACGTTCCGGACTCGCCTACCACAAAGATTGGAGGCGAAAGATCATGGATCAATAACAGACTGGTTTTAACTCTCACCAATATGATAAATTATAGTTGGACAATAAAGTAATTCTAACCCTAATGCATAGCTCGCAATTAGAAACTGACTAACGCACAATAATAGGGTTAGCAAATGTAACAACCAGTTTATTTTTACATTTTAGACAATTTCGCTAACCCTAATTTAACAACCCGTTTGTGCTTATTAAATAGTGCATGTGTAATGTTCTAATCGCGCCTAACCTTAACCTTCGGCAGTTCAATATTATTGTTTGCCCTTAACTCCGGTGCACAATTTTTGGAACATAACCCCTATGCAATGCAAATCTAGACTAATGACTTATCGCTAATAATATAACAGCTCGAGAATTACTTGTTTATTATTTTCTATGCTATTGCGTGTATAAATGTTGTCAGGAACAAGAGGAACGTCTAGAAAAGAAAACACAATTAAATTGAAAAGTTCATAAACGGTGAAATCGATTTTCTGAGAGAACGCATATCGCTAGACGGCTTAAATGTGAACTCTCAAATTGGAAATTGCTGGACGATAACCTAGTCAATTTTTCGGCGTAAATTTTCGGATTTTTAATTTTTAGGTTCGCTTCCGGATACCTACACAATCTTAGCGTTAGTGAAAGGATGAAAAACAAGCAGTTGACACGCAAATTATAAAAGACGATGAATCAAGAAAAAACTGAAAATTGATTTTTACAGAAACATTTTTGTGGAAAGAGGGAAATTTATAAATAGGGGGTGCAGAAGGCTTGACTATTGATATTTAACTGGTCACGGTGACATCGTACCCGAACTGAGTGTTTACAAGGAACGAAGATACATCACCACTGCGCTGTGACCGGCTCGATGGGAGACAAATAATCTTTTATTTTGACCCAAATGTCCCCGTGTGCCTCACTGTACCGTAACTGTACCAACGCTTTGGTATTCTTTTATACTACGGAACTAAACCAAGGTTACCCATACGCTGGTTTCATTTATTGATTATGGCTCATATTGGTCGTCAATTATTTGGTTTAATAATCACTCACGTTGGTGGTCATCTATTTTGGCTCTCTATGCATGGCTCATATTGATTGTCATCTATTTTGGCTTTCTGTTAGTGACTCACTTTTGTGGTCATCTATTTTGGCTCTCCATTCATGGCTCACATTGGCGGTTATCTATTCTGGGAATCCATTATGACTCGCATGGTGTTGACAAAATAGATGGTTACAGACGTTAAATAAAAAGGTAAAATAGTTCCATTCCATCGTGTAATTTAGAATAAACACTGTCAAACTGTATATATATGTAAATAAGTATGATTTTATGTAAATATTTGTAAAGCCAACAAATCCCAAAAAAGTGATTTCTTCTAAAAAATTATCTTACGTGCAGAAGAGCGTAGGCGTAACCCAAGGAAACGTCTACGTACTTCTAAATATGGGATTTGGGGTAGAAAGGTGATATAAAAATAAAAATGTTGAACACCGAGAAGAATATCATCATCCTACCGTCCAAACGCAAATCTAAAGCCGGATTTTAAGACTCAATTCTTAAAGGGTCAATTGGGAAGCAATTCGGACTGGATAGTGTTATTCAGTTTGGAAAGCCAATTTAATAACAAAAGGACAAATCTCATCAAATATACAAATGGCAGTATAGTGCTAAAGAGGCACTGGAGGCCCATGAGGAGAGGTTAATGGACCCTGCAGGCTAAAAGCAACATTAGGTCTTTAAACTGGTCTTCAAAACTATTCAATATTTCTCCTAAATCAAACACAGAAATATTAATAGATTTGAATCTAAAAAAGTTCAAATCTGCAAAAAGTAAAAAATAAATTATATCAAATCAAGTGTGATATTAGTACAACAATTGGCAGGTGTAAACACGGTGGTTAGAAGCCAGTGAGCGGAAATTTGGTACAAGTGTCATTCGCCCTAATTTTGTTCAAATGTAACAACCCGTTTATTTTTACATTAGCGACAATTTCGAAAATGTCAAAAATAGTAACGGTTCCTTATAAATATCGCAATTAGTGTTGTTTTACGTATCATTTCTACCTGCTATTTATGCTACGTGTCTTACACTTCAGAGGATATGGATTACTAAAATGTATATTTTTATAAATTATATATGTACAAAAGCACGTAACGTGTAATTTACATGTAAAGAAATATCTTATAAGATACTATATCCTATCTACGTAATAAAAATTTGCTAATCCAGCAAGAAAATTCGGTTTGGAAGTACGGCTCGATGTTTTCCTAACTAAGACACAGCTGTCTTAAATTATAAAAAAAACTTTTAAGTTCCATTTCCTAAGTACCTGTAGGTACTTGATTTTTTTGAAGATACTTATCCACTAGATGTCTTCTCGGGCAACACGCTAGTGTGATTCCTGATTCGAAAAAAGAATTCCGGTTTTTAGCATCCACTTCCTATCTGAAAGTACGTCAAAAACAAACGTCTAGTGGGTTTATGCTCGGTCTCGGATAGCAAATCATCCTAGGATAGCAAGTCATCCTAGGTGTAGTATATTGGGAAAATTTGTTAAAGCTCCGATACGTTCTCAGGTTAAGCTGATATAGTTTTTCATTGCGAATCAGAAAATAGCATTAAAAACTGAAGACCTCATCGCGTTTCCTTTAAATGGAACATTTATTGAATGTCTGGGTATCTGATCCGTCCCTGGACTAAACTGCTATAGTTTTTCATGACTAATCCGAAAATGTAATAAAAAGGTGATTGCGTCATCACGTGTTCTGTAAATGGGGAATTTCTTGCATCAGTAGGTATCTGGTCCATTCTTATACTAAATTGGTACACTACGAGTTATACGATACTCACTTGAACCACCGTGTTTGTACTCCTTTCGATGCTTGCGCATTTCTACAGTAGACTTGGCTTCACAACTTGGGGACAAAGGAAAACGACGGTTAGGAAGGATCTAAGGTGTATTAGTATTTGTATTAAAGGAGGGGGTATCGTGTGCATGATTAAACGCTTTCGGGCTTTTGCACTCAGGAGACGGCTGCAGTTCGGCTATGATGGCTTGGACTAACTTGTATAGTTGCGTGTCCGGGATTTCGATTTGGAGCGGTCTGAGTCTTTGAGCGTTGATTCTGCTCAGTCTTGAGGGCTTTGGTTCCCTAGAGCGTCCTTCGGCTTGACGGGATCGTTTGGAGGTCGTCTCCAAAATGAGTACTATAGCGAAAGTCCACCCTAATATTGAAATAATATGACTCGCGAGAAGACCGAAGATAGCGCTTTGTGAATCTAGAAGGACACGAAATGTGTGCTAATATCGAAAATGATAGACCTGCGAGTTGACAACGATTTGCAAAGGTCCTGCAAGTTAACTAATAACTTGTTAGTAACTTGTTGGCTGCGCAGTATGAGTCCGGAAATACTCGAAAAAGTCGACTAATATCGAAATAGTATGTTTTGCAAGTTAACTAATGGTTGCGCTGTGTGAATCCGTATATACTTGAAAGGGTGAACAAATATGGAAGTGATATGTTCCGCAAGTTAACTAATGGTTGTCTGTGTGAGTGCGGAAATACCCAAAAGTGAAATAATATCGAAGTTACATGGTTTGCAAGAAGAGAGAGGATAGCGCTTTGTGAGTCCGTGATACTCAAAAAAGTGCACTAATATCGAAATGATATGTCCTATGAGTTAACTAGTGAGTTGCACTTGTGAGTCCGGAAATACCCAAAAGGGTGAACTAATATCGAAATGGTATCGTAGAGAGAGGATAGCGAGGAAGGCCACTAACTGACTAAAGATCAGCGCTTAGCGAAATCGTAAGCGCTTAGCAGTACTATAGATCGTGCAGGGATGCTGAAATGTATTGTCTACTGATTGGCTTAATGATGGCGATTTGCGAGATCTAACGCAAGTATCATCCGTGATCAAATCGAGACTGGGCTGATCTACAGACCAACCGAGGACTGCGCTTGTCCGTACTGGAGATTGTGCACGAAATCGTAGTGGTAAAAACCACTATCTGACTAAGGATGAGCCCTTAGCGAAATAAGAAGTACTTGTGAGTACTATAGATCGTGCAGAGATGCCGTTATGGCTTGAGCTACGGGTGGGCTAAGAATAGTAGCGATATGATTTGCAAGTAACGATATGATCTACAAGTAGTCTGGGGTAGTCACGCTTAGCGAGATCGAAAGTACTCGTCAGTACTAGAAATTAGGTACGAATACCGCAATGGGATCAACTGGGAATGGGCCAAGAATAGGCGCTTTGATAGCCGCAAGTACTCGAGGTTGAGTTCTAATACCGTAATGGCACGAACTACAACGAATATGGGCAGGCGCCTAGCAAGATCTGGAGTACTAGAAATGTACTGAGGTCTACTGATTGTCTAGAAGTGCTCGAAAATATGGTTAATTGCCGAATACGAATGTCCAACAGATTAACTTGGGATGGCACTGTCTGAGGTCGAAAGTCCCGAAAATATGGTTAAATACATAATTAGTAAAGTCTACTGATTAATTAGGGATAGCACTGTTTGAGACAGGAAGTGCTCGAAAATATTGTTAAATACCGAATAGGTAAGTTCTACTGATTGATTAGGGATAGCAAGGTCAGCGACCGGAAATGCTCGAAAATATAATTAATTGCCGAATATGAATGTCCAAAAGATTAACTAGGGATGGCACTGTCTGAGATCGGAAGTCCCAGAAATATGGCCAAATAACGAATGAATTAGGTATACTGAATTACTAGGAATAGCACGGTCTCCTACCGGAAGTGCTCGGTAATATGGTTAAGTGCCGAAGTAGTTAGGTCTACTTATTAACTACGAATAACGCTGTTTTAGACCGGAAGTGCTCGAAAATATGGCTAAATACCGAATAGGTAAGGTCTACTGACTGACTAGGGATAGCACGGTCCGCGACCGGAAGTGCACGAAAATATGATTAATTGTCGAATATGAATGTGCTACAGACTAACTAGGGATGGCACTATCTGATATCGGAAAGCTCGAAAATATGGTTAAATACCGAATTAGCTGGGTCTACTGATTAACTAGAGATAGCACTATTTGAGACCGGAAGTGCTCGAAAATATGGTTAAATACCGAATTGGTAAGGTCTACTGATTTACTATGGATAGCACGGTCTGTGACTGGAAGTGCTTGAAAATATGGTTAAATACCGAACAACGGATTGACCAGGGATAAAACGTTCTGTGACCGGAAGAGCTCCGAAAAAGGGTTAAATACCAAATAGGCAATGTCTACTGATTGATTAGGGATAGCACGGTCTCCGACATGAAGTGCCCCAGAATATGGCTAAGTGCCGAATTAGTTAGGTCTACTGATTAACTATGTATAGCGCTGTTTGAGACCGGAAGTGCTCGAAATATGGCTAAATACCGAATAGGTAAGGTCTGACTGACTAGGGATAGCACGGTCAACGACCCGAAGTGCACGAAAGTATGATTAATTGCCGAATATGAGTGTCCTACAGACTAACTAGTGATGGCACTATCTGAGATCGGAAAGCCCAAAAATATGGTTAAATAGCGAATTAGCTAGGTCTACTGATTTACTGGAGATACCACTATTTGGGACCGGAAGTGCTTGAAAATATGGTTAAATAGCGAATAGGTAAGATCTACTGATTTACTAGGGATAGCACGGTCTGTGACCGGAAGTGCTTGAAAATATGGTTAAATACCCAACAGGTACGGTCTACGGATTGACCAGGGATTGCACGTTATATGACCGGAAGTGCTCGAAAATAGGTTTAAATACCGAATAGACAAGGTCTCCTTATTGACTAGGGACAGCATGGTCTGCGACCGGAAGTCCTCACAAATATAGTTAAGTACCGAATATGAAAGTCCTACAGATTAACTAGCGATGGCACTGTCTGAGATAAGAAGTTCTCGAAAATATGGTTAAATATCGAATTAGTTAGGTCTACGAATTAACCGGGGATAGCACTGATTGAGACCGGATGTGCTCGGAAATATGGTTAAATACCAAATAGGTATTGTCTACTTATTGACTAGGGATAGGACGGTCTGTGACCGGAAGTGCTTGGAAATATGGTTAAATACCGAACAGGAAGTGCTCGAAAATATGCTTAATTGGGGCAATTTCGATCGAAAATGTAACCCTTAAGCATGTATACTAATTCAACGCCCTTATCTAAGGTCCACAGCATTACAAAAAGTGCTTTTTTCGGATTTTCCTGATTCCATTGTGTTTGCAGTTGGCTTTTGCATCTGTATCTTGTCCCGTGTATCACGAGTTAGAAAATGATATCCAAAAGTGATGATATCATCAGGATGCTAAGCCGGTGCTAAGGAATAATCGACCCAGCCGATCGGAGGCACCCCGGTTCCAAGGAACATTAACCGAACGTACCCGATCTGGCCCGTTGGTGTCAGAATAAATGAGGTCATTCTATATATAATAAATGTTCTATTTATAGGACACGTTATGATATCATCATTGTTTAATGAAATTTGCGGATTCCCCATGAAATACTATACGAATTTAGTGTCATTACGGATAAGATACCTAGAGACCCAACAAATGTTGCCTTTATTGAACTAGTGATGACGTGGCACTTTTTATGTCATTTTCTAATCGCCATAAAAAACTGCCATTTTAGTCTAAGGCCGTAAATAGCATTGACACATAGTGAGCGTAAAGGAAAATCGCGAAGTGTAAGTTCACCACCCCGAAAAGGATGGTTATAAACTTTGCTAGTACACTAGTGTCAAAGTCGCCCCCCCGGGTGTCTGGACAGCAGAACAGCGGTTAACTTTCATCTCATTACAGTATGTCCAAATTTTCACTCCTTCGTACAGTTAACCCCCAAAAAACACAATTGTGGAGTCTTAAATGGCCATAACTTGAGAAGACTCAATTGTATGCACTTTTCGTAATGTAAAACTTTGACCGTGAAGCCAAACTCTATAACATAT
>SCLF01087349.1:0-11193 GCA_004367975.1 Mesochordaeus erythrocephalus
TTATATGACATTGAAAATAAATGAAAAATAACTACAAAATTTCAACTTCTTTGAAATCTAAAAATGTTTCAACTATTGCGGTTTCAACTATTGCGGTTTCAACTATTTCATGGTCACTGTATACAAAAAGCCAGAAAAGAGAACATTGCCAGAATTTTGCACGGAGTAGCTTAATTTGAGTATGGAACGAAAATGAACCTTCTAGCACCTTCCGCAATGTTCGAATTTAACGCCCAGGGCTTTTTGTACCTGAAACGTTTATGGTCAATGAATTGAGTGAAGTAAAAATGCCAATAGAAAAAAAAACATTATGAAACAAAACCACGATGAAGTAGGTCATCCGGGATGGTACAATACATACGCAACTTTAAACAATTATTATTAAACGAATTATTTAAAACGAATAATTAAATTTCTGAGCATGTTCAAACGTGCGGTAATTGCTAGAGCCAATAAACGAATCTTTACCGAAATTTTCATAACCGAAATTTTCATAGGCCACTCCAGTGAAACATGAAGGGCCTACTGATATATGGATATTAAATTGATTCAGAGAACCGGTTATATAGGGAAACGGAAAAGGTGGATACACATTTGCATATCCCATTAAACTTGTGGATAGACTAGTGGATGAACTAGGGTAGCGGGTAACTGTAGTCATATGTGGCTACGGACAATTATGCACAACGTACAGTATCAGCAACGCCCAGGACATAGCCCAGAAATAGAGGTAAATTTTTAGGTTTCATGGGACAACACTCTTAAATTGCATCGGTCATGCTGCATTGAGCTATCATTCCTGATCGTAAAAATGAACATATTATTCAAGATTATTCTGATCAACATCTAAAGTCGGTCAAGTCTATACTTCCCGGGATAATCTTAGCCGTCAACCGTGATGACAACATTATGACTGTTACTGAAAATTGTGAGACATATTATAGATTTAGATAATACCTTTCGGATGAACTAAGCCCAGAACCAGAATAAAAATTGCATTTTGTAAAACAAAAATTCAAATGCAAGAGTGCCAACGCCGACCCTGAAGGTAAAATTTGGTTTCCGCCGCTATATTGGAAATAGTGTACGCAACAGGTCCATTTCGATGAAATGATATAACTTGGATCCAAGCTAGTTATGCTATAGGGTAGATTAAGCTCGGAACCAGTACGTATAAACGTATAAAGAAAAATTAAATATCGGTAATCAATAAAATGGTATAACCTGGGTGCAACCAAAGGAGTCTGCAACGTTATGTGCAGAAGCTTGGAATAAGAACGTCCCAATTTAATATTTAAGAAACAAACGTTCGAATACGCAGCGCATGTGATTGGTGTTTAAATGCCTCCTTAATGCCAGAAGGAGCCTAAAAATACCAGAGCTTAGGTGGCTGTCTTAAATGTGAGTATGCGATCAAAATATTCATATGCGCTGGAAGCTGTAGACATCCCACTATATATACCGCTAAAGTACCAAACTGCTACGGGTTAAATTCTGTTCATCCTATCGAATCTGTTTGCTTATTGTATTGTTAGATTTTTTCGATACAACGGACGTTAAAAGTGATCAAAATCATATAGATATACAGCAGAACAAAACTGCGTAGAAAATAGGTTGCAAAAATGGACGAAATATTTTTTAACGTTTGCTCTCGTCTTATCAACCAAGATTCATGGTGATATTCATATCCTATAAATTTAACCTGTTACCTACGATAAACTACTCATTGGTAATCCAAAACATACCACGTGAAATGGAATTTTTTGTACTAAAGTAATCCACATATGTATCCATGTAAATATGTTGGTTATATGTTAATTACAAAGCTCCGTGGATTACTTCTTCCGTCGCCTATGTCCTGTTTATACTTGTAGCTCCTTATTTACTTTCTCGTTACTTGTTGGTCAAGTGAAAATAAATTGTTTTTCTAGTCGACGATAAACCTTTACAAACTCATGAGGCCGATATCAATCATTTTTTCGTTTTTCTCGTTTGGTCCAAAGAGCTAGGTCATAAATTCGGCCGAGAAATGAACCGGGATATCGGCCGGGACATAATTTATCCAGCAAAAGCAAACCTGCTGCGCTAGGGATCATTGCTTTTCCTTGAATTTAATTTGGACGAGTAATATTTCTAGTTCATAATGCTTTTTAATTTTGGAAAACATATATATTGGTGTGAACTACATTATATTTGCATTTGTTTAACCCTTACGAAAGAACATTTCCCATGGATCGCTACAAGCCGCTCAAAATTCAAGCTGCCAGAATATGCAAACAAAGTGGTGACCATTAGTAGCTTGGTTGTTTGTGTTCTTTATTTAAAACCGTATACAGTGGCGTGGCAAAAATTGGCAGCCGTGTATTTTTTCTGTAGACGTCTCACTGAAAATCCATGAATATGTTGTAGCAAGAGGTTTACCATAAGAAAGCTGAACGTTCACCTTTCTAATGCTAAATATTTGATTGAAAAATATTCACGACTTCTCCGGTGATACGGTTCGAGAAAAAATATACGACTTCCAATTGTTGCTACACCACGGTTACCTATTGTCCTCATACACTCTGATAAAACAAGTAAAAATAGCGTGTTGGGATTTTCTCGACATTTTTCTCGACACCGATAAATTATATCGACCAGCAATTTAAACTAAACTGTTAATCGCACGAGTTAACTAAATGTTAGTCTCTCCTAAAAGCGGAAAGCGGAGTCACTCAACTTAAAATTATAATGTATGTTTAGATACATAAGACTCCTTAGTATATCTCCGTTAAGTTTAAATGGATTAACGACAGACTGTGATTGATCAAATTCTTTCGACAGGTGATTGTACCTTGCCTGTCTTTATTCTGTAATTAAAGTTACGGAATCAAACAGGACCTTGAGTAAAAATTATTTTAGTGGCTTTCTTTATCTTATAATTAATTCTCCCACGTGTAATATCATTATGCGTTGTTTTATATTCAGGTTAAAAACGCGAGTTACAGTTCCCTTTATAGATTTTAATGTTGATACTAGTAATCTGTTCAAGGAGTGACTCTAAGAAATCGTACCCTATTTGATAAACGGCACTTCCGCGATGAAATTAAATTTACAGTAAAATAATAATATAGCAGTTGCAAAGGATAGAAATTTAAAAATGGTTCAAAAGTAAAGTTGTACCGCCAGCTCGAGACCGACTTCAAAGCTTCCCTTTCATATGATCAGTATAAACAAAGTGCACAAAAATAGTACATATCAAAGACGGGAGACTCGGAAAATGCATTCACGTGAAACCGACTAATTAATATATATAGATATTTCGCATAGATCGATTAACAATTGTTTACACGGTCATATCATGACAACCTATTACAATTATTTTTAATTTTGTTTCTTAATTATGTTAAATTGACGATTAATATTAGTTTTTGAATCCTATAAATGTAATTCCCCGAACTCGTGCGCTTCAACTGCATGAATTATATCATCCATGCACATAAATGCTCAAATCGGTTGAAGACCGTTTTAGGGCCTCAGAATGGTTGGATTTTTGACTCACCCCAACTCCTAAATCGTACGTAGATTTTTGCTATCACCAGAAGTCTTAGCTAAACATGGAAAATTGAATAGTTTTAATCGGGAGTCACTAAATTGTTGTGCGAGAACATCTTTAGTATACTAGTATATTCAATCATTATGGTACCTAGAGACGGCTGTGTCTTTCGAAAATTTATCCAGCCATAGTTATTCGATGAATAAAAACATAAGCCTGTTACGCCGCGTCTTGTTTCGGAAACTTGATTTAATCGTTTACGAATGACATGAGGGGATTAGCGATTTATTCTGCGTCGTTCGTCTATATATTAATTATCGATTTGTGCAGACGAATTAAGAATGAGAGTAAAACCGATGTTAATATTTAAGCAGTAGTACGAAGCAACCCATATAGAGTAATCCTGTGTGCACAAATACTAACCTACAGTAAACGGGAAGTTGCGTATTTCGGTATTTAATCTGGATTAAATGTAATAGTACTGATGATAGAAATTCCGTATTTTCAATGACGTTTAATAGAGGAATACTGGACTGAAATACTAAGCATGTTGTGGGTTTCCGAAATATAAATTCAGGGTATTTAATTTCACGTACGAATAAAATATCTGGATGTGCCTAAAAGGGTCAATCCATGTAAATTTTATAAATTTATAACGTTTGTTTACTATAGTTGTGAATATACATGTGTATCGATTTAAATATGTATTTCGTACAGATGAATGGTGTTACGAATTTCATATACCTTACGCGCAAAGGGCTTCACATAGAACACACCAAAATTCACGCTTAAGACTTATAATCAAGCTAGGACTACCTATATTGATGAAAAAAAAACTAATTTATTGCCTACTCATTCAAAACTCGACTCGAGTGTCACAGTTAATTTTGAAATACATGCCCTGGCCAAATATGATACGTGGTCCCGAAATATCAGCCTCAAATGAGGAATGCCCTCTTGCAAGTGAGAAGTTTGGAAAGGTACCGACATGAGCCAGAACTCGAATACCTAGAATTCAGCTCATTCTTTTGTTATAGCCCGTCATGATATTAAGAAAAGTAGGAAACGTCCCACACAGGAACACGTTCCCGAGTCAGTTCGACAAGGATCGACTCTCAAAATGCAAGGAATTCCAATTGAAAACTGGTTAAACTGCGACGAAAGTGGCGTCTGTTGGATCAATCAAACAAATAATGGTTATCGAAAAACTCATTCAAAATGTAGAATAGAGAGTGGTAAACATAATCTCACGTGGTCGCCGTTCCTTTGTCCCAGTAGAAAGCTGGATTTCCTCCCGGCCATTATTACCCGTTCGAATGCACATGCAGGGAGGGAAATGATGGTGAAACACACATTGACGTGTATAAATTTCGGCCTAGCCCCTCAGCTACCGCACTTTTTTTCGATTCCTTGGGTTGCAGACGAATCAATATAAACTACGTTTATTATTTCACCAAAAGTCAGTTTTTGACCCGTGTCGCTGTCAAATGGTATGATATCAAGTTTAAGGATCTGCTAGCTTATGCATTGTCTTCGAACCAATCCACTTGGTTGACTGTAGCCATTTTCTACTACGAGATGAAAGGATTAAGTGCATTGTTGGCAAAAATAGCGATTTCGAATATTTTTGGACAGTTGCCGGCCATAACACAATACCAACTGTTGACAACTTGAATATTGTGTTCCTGCTGCCACGGTTGAGAGAGTACCTGCAACCTACTGATGTTTTATGGTTCAGATGGTAAAAACGAATGTATAAAGTTTGATTTGGTTGAAGACAACAAAAACCGACAATCGGAGAACATGTTGGTGTTCACAAGATTTGGTCTATTGAAAAAGATGCGCCTATGTCAGTTGTTCGTGGATCATTTGTGGATCATTTGTATATTTTCAGTGTATTTATCTTATAATAATCATAATTCAGGGCTGTCCAAATTTCAGCACTTAGAAAAGGTCGAGGGATAATAGAATTAAGAGAAAGAGCAATGACCTGAAATTGAGAAGAAAATAACAAAAACTGGACGGAAACTAAATCAAACTAAACTGACTGGCTTGTGTCTAAAAAGAAATAAAAATACATTTTGAATTTTCTGTCAATTTTCAATTAAAGGCTGAATAGGAATACATCTGCTCGAGATGTTTAACCTTAAAGTCTGAAGAAATGTCACTATTAACCCATGTCGCTGTCAAGTGTAACTTGTTCACTATATTCGAACAATCCGCTTTGATGACTGTAGGAATTTTCTACTGTAGGATGAAAAGATTAAGCGCATTTTTGGGAAAAAAGTACCCGTATAAGCGATTTGGAATATCTTTGGACTAATAATTTGGTTTCTTATAGAGAATTTCTTGGAATCTGGAAAAAAATTTTTGGCTCGATGGCTGTATATTTATATGTCGAATTTGTCTTTCTAAAAAAAGAGAACAACAACATATAAACAAGGTTATGAATATTAAAGGCTGAATAGAAATATATCCTGCTGAGAATATATGCATAGTAACTGAATGTATAATGGTAACAGGTTTGAAATAAAACAGATTTAAATAAAATAAAAGTAGATATGATTAAGTCGGTTAAAATAAAAAATAACTTAGTTCATATTAATGAACATATATCAGATTCCGCAGACCTTAAAATAGTAAAGAACGTCAAAATACGTGATATAAATATACAAACACTGAATCTGCAGCTATTGATAATTATACCATAATATACCACTAATTACCATAATTAAGTCACGGGGCAAATAGATCGATAAACAAGTACAGCGATCTTCTACGTCACACACATGCAGCATGAAGTAAAAAAATGACGCGATCGCACTTATCCAAAGAATTCCAAGAAGATCTCGAAAACACAAAAGTTCTGATCAATCAATGGCCTTTCGGAAGGGAAGGAAATGCAAGAGTCAAGTGGCTAAATATATACAGTAAATATTGCTGTAAACGGACTGAAACAATGGACTGAAGTCAAAAGACTAAAAGACAGAATTCAAGATTTCTCCAGAAATAAGTAAATACGTTCCCTTTAACTGTAGCGTAAAATGCAGATACAATTTATTTTAGGAATTATTTTATGCTATATTCTGTCTCTTAATATATACCATTTTACCAAACTAGGCGCAGGAACGGAGAAATGAGAATACGCATCCATTAAATTAATTAAAAATAACCCGGTGTACGAGGAATTGGCCATAAACTCAGTAGGGGGAAGATGATGGACCGGCAGCTCGAGATTGACTGCAAAGACCCGGTTCATATGATCAATATAAATAAAGTGTACAACTATAGTACACATCAAAGTCGGAAGACTCTACAAATGGATGCATGTGAACGGCGACATATTTGTTCCCACTCTCCGTCCCTATAGCAAACACATCCAAGTAGTATATATACGTGGATGTGATTATTCTGATCTATATTATTTTTTAATGAAAATATAAAAAAGGATCAAAACGCATCGGAAATCACCTACCAGCCTACGCAGCAGCATCCGTCGCACATTCGACACCACCCGCCGTCACGTCACCTTCCAAGGTAAATATTTTTTTCGAGCCATTCATTTACTTGGTTTTAAAATCACGTCTGCCAACACAACAGGTGTCACAAGCAGGGTTCCTGCCATTGGCAGATATAAATTTAATATATGGTGTATGCAAGTAAATCAGAGAGCAACTCTGTCATGATGTACTTTACGCTATACGTTTATCAATAACACTGTACCACATATGTTGCTAGAAAAGTACCAAATACCCATGTGATAATCAATATCGTTAAGATTATTAACAACCTGCAAGCCGTATATTTTTAAACTTTATTTTAATAGTAATATATGTACGTACGTTAATGATGGACAGAATTGAAGCCTGGAAATTAACGGACCCAGTTTCTATGCTTCATTTCTGTCCTTCATTAACATGATAATAGTGACCCTTTTAAAATGGGACAGTTATATTGTCCACGAAGGTAGGACTGATCACTTATGTATCTAATTAAAAATAGTAACGAAATAGAGCGAATAATCAGATCTCAGGCTACTACAAAGCTTATAGTTGCACAAAGTTATTACTTTGTTCATGAATTCGGTGCAGAACAAGAATTCCAAAGTCGGCAAAAATTGGCAAATTCCAAAGTCGGAAAATGAGGCAGGTACGGAATCTACTCAAACACGAAAAGTGGTATTTACTGGTCAATATAATGCTTAGACCGTTGTAGTTAACACTATAACATCGTTATGTTGCCATATTTCAAGGAAGTACCGATAAAATGTGTACATCTTTAAGATACAAGCCAAAGGTGAATCCATCACCAAAATGGTTTTCCTATATTTTACGTTCTCTCTGTAGTTCACAAATGTACTCCTGAACGTACCCAACAATATGTTTTACCCTTGTAACGTAAATACGTGGGGTCCGCTAAGCATTCAACATAACGTGTATGTAAGTTTGCTGAGCACTAGTCTTTTGTGGTTAACTGAATATAATAGTATCTATATTTCAGTGTTCTGAATTGAATAATCCCTGACGCTATCAATTTCTATCTTAACTCTCAGACCGTCGGTGAGAGGATTTAACCTCGAATTGTTAAATATACCTTTAAATATAATTTAAAATGATCGCTCTCAATTAAATGTAATCTAATTTTCCTAGTACTATTCGTAGTTTATATCCTGTGATCCGTTTTTGGAGCATAACCCCTGTGAGCCATTCTGAGCAGTGTACGCTCATTGGAAAAATACAGTTTTGAATAGGATAAGTTCACAGCCTGCTTGCATATAACTGTAGCTTGCATGTTTAGCAGCTGATGGTCAATGGAATGAATATTGACAGCTTAGGCTGAAATTAACGGAATGTAATCCACTTTCGGTGCCACAAATTGTTAAGAAATTGATAAGATAAAGCCCGCCCGCTTATCTTCTTTTAATCGGCGACTCCTGTGAACCTTTGAATCTTTTAAGTAACGTAGCCCTATAATTAAATTGGCGTATATTGAGAGTATTTTCACCAAGCCCACCAATCGATTGTGTGCAACATATACTGCATTTAAACACACGACACA
This sequence comes from Mesochordaeus erythrocephalus, assembly GCA_004367975.1. Classification (NCBI taxonomy): domain Eukaryota; kingdom Metazoa; phylum Chordata; class Appendicularia; order Copelata; family Oikopleuridae; genus Mesochordaeus; species Mesochordaeus erythrocephalus. The sequence continues at coordinate 8,594 of SCLF01087349.1, forward strand.
GTTTACGTTGAATGGCGATATCGTGCTAAATACTTACTTCCTAAGATTTTAACCTCCGTTGTTAATAGTTTGTATTTAATGTTCCATTCGGTAGTGTTTATAGGTACTTTTGAATCTTAGGGTCCAAACCGAATATTATATACACTTAAATTATGCCTGTGGATTTCGGGCTTCAATGCCCCTATTACATGGGTCTCTAGCGCCACGAAGGGGTTGGCCGCCTGGTATGTAAATGGCTCATGGTCCAAAGCTCGTCTGTTTGCTGACCACGTTTGCTCAATTTCACCAAATTTCGTTCAAATTTAAATCAATTTCAACTGAAATTACAATTTCTCTCATGGGTGATGCTGGAATTTCAATTTCCGGCTTGTACACCGGCTTGTGTCCAAAACTAAAACCCGGAGTTCTTCCGAATTCGTTGTATTTTATTCAAATTTCCTTCTTTTCCTCCTTACTTGGTTCGCTAATTCCTTATTTTTCCTTTATTTCTTTGAAAACTTTTCACTTAATTAATGAATTCATTTTTTCAGAAGTTAGTTTACAGCTTTATATCCTCTGCAAAGTCTGCCTGTTGGGGAGATAATTTAGTTCATGTATATTTTATGTATATTTTAAATTCATTGTTTAGTGGATTGGTTTCATATTAGGTACGTTCCCGGACACCATAGCTTATATAATTTTGGAATTACGTATTAAATTTTCACCAGTTAAGACTTACAGCAATAAATACCGCCATAAATATATTTGAATGGGGTTGTATCGTGCGTTAAGGTGAATTATCACATGCATATCATCAGGGTGAGTTAACTATAAGGTTGCATGACATATGTTATTGTTGATTAGCTATTTCTGTCTAGTTACTAAGTTACTTAGTGTATTTTGATTTGAACAGATTTGATAATTTCATTCGCCCAGGTTACGCCACAACTTCTCCTTTGTAACATCATAACACACCGACTCTAAACTGTAACCGGCAAAGACATACAGCGAGCCATAGTGTAATAAATATGGATATAGCATCAATGGTAGGTTATTAATTTGTTAAAATTATAGATTTTAACAGCTTTACTGATTGCAATAGGGTTTTTTCTTGCTGTTCTCAGAATATGAAAAGTTACGTTAAAAAAGTTAATTTTAGCTACTGGGGGCACGGCACCTCACCAAACTAAATCGTGGTAGAGTCATTAGACCCCTCCAATAAAGTATCCACAACATATTGCGATTGCTTATTTTAAAGCTATGGGCCGCGAAATTAACATTGTCGAAATAGGACACATTTATTCGTGCATTTTAGTTTTTGCGCAGTTGTTTCGAGTCGAATTTTTAGTGAACATACTTTAGGATCTTGGCATATGTATTAGGCTATGGCTCGCTGTATGTCTTTCCGGTTAAATTTTAGAATCGGTGTTATGATGTTACAAAGGAGAAACTGTGGGCGTAACCTGGGCGAATGAAATTATCAAATCTGTTCACATCAAAATACACTAAGTAACTTAGTAACTAGAAAAATAGCTAATCAACAACCACATAAGTCATGAAACGTTATAGTTAACTCACGCTGATGATATGCATGTGTCTAATTCACCTTAACGCACGATAAAACCCCATTCAAATATCTATATGGCGATATTTCTTGCTGTAAGTCCTACCTGGTTAAAATTGAATACGTAATTCAAAAATTATATAAGCTATGGTGCCTGGGAAAGTACTTAATATGAAACCAATCCACTAAAGAATGTATCTTACTGAGTTTACAGTCTAAATTATTCGTAATTATTTAAAATAGAATATATATGTATATTCACTAAATTATCTCCCCAACAGGCTAAAATGTAAAAGTGAGATATTCTGAAACAGGCTAAAATGTAAAAGTGAGATATTCTGACAGTCGGGTGTACGCTATAATCTTAAAAAAATATTGGATCGAACGATCCGCTTAGGTAGACACCCTGACTTGGCAGAGGATATACACTACCCATACGCTGGTAAGGTATTTCTGACGTACGCAACCGTTGCCTCAATGAGAATGTACCACGACAAAAGGGGGTCGTAATCAAACCGGCCCTAGCTTTTCTAGACAGGTCTGTGGAGCCCGATACAGACAAGATAGGAAAATAATGTTTACATATTCCTGCAGAGTTTTTGATTGTGCATCTTTTGAGATATATTAAAATATTTTTTAACGATAAAAAACAAAATTAATAAAAACGACCTTTAAGCAGAAGTTTCTACCGTATCTGTACCGTCTTCTGTAGCGTCTTAATATATGAACATATTATATGGCGGCACTGTTAGAACTTTACCTTGACACAGAAAAAAATTGAGAAAAAGAAAAGGGAGGTCAAAACGGAAAAGTGGAAATCGAACCATTTACGAGAGTGCTAACCTCGTATGTGGGCTGAAAGACATTGTAGACCTCCGAGGCTTACTGCTGATTGGCTGGAATGGCTCGAACAACAGCCTGAGGCGGTTTTCAGGCCTATAAATAGAACGGTGAAGACAGTAAGACACTATTTTTTACCGCAAACTTTTCTGCAAAGAATTGAGTATAACAATAAAAGAAAAGGAAACCTTTGATATTTTACTACAAGTAAGAAAGA